>CAUYQG010125879.1:0-25532 GCA_963574415.1 Tarsius wallacei | reverse complement strand
ATTTTTTGATTTATTGTAGAGATGAGGTCTCGCTTGCCCAGGCGGGTCTCGAACCCGCGGGCTCAGGCAATCCACTCACCTCAGCCTCCCAAAGGCGCGGGATTACAGGCTGAGCCACCGAGCCCGGCTACCAAATTTTTTTATTAAAGTAGGCACTGCGTAGAGATAGGTATAGAGGGGGATGAGTAAAGGGACAATGAAATACACAGTAGCTATTTGCTGCTGATTAAAAACTAGGATGTTTTGAACTGGAAGCAAGTTGACCACAGACTTATGATTGCTTTGATGATAAGGCCCACCTGAACCCTTTTAAAACTTCTGTATGTGCCTTTTGAAGATTCACTAAACACTGATGATTTTAGATATGATCTTTAAGACTAGTAAAGGAGTTCTATGAAGGGAAAAAGTAATGTGGAACATGATTATTTTCTTTGGTTTCCTGAAAAAATACATTTTTTGTAAGATTTGAAAAAATAATAATTATAACAATAATAAAAAGAAATACAAAGTAGCTAGCTGTACCCCAGAGCTGTACATCAGGGTTCTGTTATCTCCCATTTGCCTGGTCATTATTTATGTTACTCTTAACCAGATGGGTTCTCTTTTGAGTAAGCTAAACTCCTTGATCCACCAACCTCACATCAGCCTATGATTTTCTCCCACACCATGCTGTTTTCCAGTAATGCCCTCCTGGTTTGGTTATCAAGCATTTGTCTTCATATCAAATAGCACTTGAAATCTTTCAAATTCAGATCCTTTTGTCTCGGAGTTCATGATTTTTCAATTCTAAAAAGAGGTTGTGTCTCATGATCATTTTCTATTGTGCTACATGCTCTAAGCTGCTTTAGTTTATTTCCACAACTCATAACCCTTTATATTTCTATTTAAATTATTGGGGGCCCACCATCCCTTTGTCATTCATACTGTAAGCTCTTAGAGAAAACTACTGGTAATGATTTAATTTTCTTGTTGTGGGTTTGCTTGCCTAAGACTGCTGCCAAATGTGTCCAGGAACATTAGCAATTTGCAGCAGTTCCAAACCACCATCATTTACAAGACAAAAACCAAGCTGCTCTATGATTGCATAGAGATTAGAACAGTCAATAGACATAGTGCTTCCCTCCATAATACATATGACCCTTAGGTTATAAAATAACATTTTAATGTGCAACTTAGTACTCCTATGATTATTTATTCTTCGTTCCCATACACATGAACTTCTGCAAGGTGTGGTTAAAGGAGAACTGAATAACAAATCTAGTTCTGGTTTTATGTAAGTCTAGCCTTCTGACTCGATCAAGACACCCATATCCTACTAATATTAGCCTTCCCAGATGTAAAAAAGGAATAATCATACCTGCCCTGACAGGGGTATTAGGCATATGTGAAAATTCTTTGGAAATGCAAAATATAAGGTGTAATAATGGCTATTGAACACAGTAAAATAGCCATAGATACACATAGTAGAATATGTTTAGCATAGTATTGATGTTACATACATTTCTTGCAAGTGGATGAAAACATCTTTATAAAAGGGGGGGGCAGGATGCAAAACAACTCTGAAGCTCTCTGTGTAGTTTCCTAGTTGGCAGATGTTGCTATGTGATACATATTGTTCCATGGGGAAAACCTCAGAAAATTGCACATTCATTTTAGCTTTAGCTGTGTGAGATAGCAGGGAAAAGATTAGCTTTCTGCAAGAAATATGCTGAACAATACACTGAACCCGTGAATGTACTGACTCTATCAGACCTAATTTCCAGAACATTTGATTCATATTTGCTAAAATTGACATAATATTATAATAAAAACAAACATTTATGTAAATATGTGGTTTGTGGAAGTTAGTGTTGATTTCATTAAATTGCATTGAAGATTTTCCTTCAGAATTTTTGTTTGCCAATGAAAGAAATAAAGTTTAAAAAAATTGAACAACTATTTGAAAAACAACAACTGGTATTGAAAGATGGGAAGGCTGCCTCTTGGCAGAATTTCAAAACGACTTTCACAAGATATGTTAATATGAATAAATAAATTAACTCATACTCTCACCACTTTAGTGATGAACTCAAAGTAATAACATATATAATCTCAATTTTCTGCTTAAGGATACTAAAGTTAAAAGGTTATTACTTGCCGTAGGCCATTCTGAAAATCAATGTGTGAACAGAAAAAATAAATAAATAACTTTGGAATGTGGTTCCAGAGAATGAAGTAGTCACTTAGACATATTTCTTCTATGTGGGGTATCAAGTTATCTATTTTAGACTTCCTACATTACATATGTTATCTGTATTCTTCTGCTCAAAGCATTTAATTTACTTTCAGATAACATTTAACATAGGAAACCTACTTTATGTACATGAATATTATGCATATAGGTTACTAATAGAGTTACAAATAGTATAATAAAAAAGAAGTGGCAGACTCTTTTCTCCAAAATAAATGAATTGTTGAATTGCTTGCATTTATTTTTACTTGGTAGGTCATCAGAATACTGACCTTTTAAAAGGTACTTAATGGCTATTTGTTCTTTCCTTGCTTAATACTATTCTTCTCTTATAGTCTGCTATTGCATTTGGTTTTAGGTAGTGATGTCTGTGTTTCAGTGCAGGGAGTAGGTGAAGCTCCAGCTGCATTGCTAGATTGTCACCTGGTGTGCCTGGATTCAGAGTTGGCTTTATTCCCAAAAGGCAGTTGGAGAGTTGATCACACAGCTGCTCCACTCCAATAACAAAAGAGTCTGCTACATTCTATGCCGTCTTGCTCAGCTTTTTCAGGATTATTACACATTTTATATGTTATTGTATGTATCTATCAGAAAACGTGCTTCAGTGAATTGTGAAAATATATTTGTTATGTTTTTACATGACAATTGGTTCTTAATTGAACATGATGTATAAGTGTGTTTCCCATCCTTACCTTGTTTTTATATACGTATATATTATATAATATATATACACATATATTATATAAAATGAAATAAAATATATAAGTATATAAACATATATATACAAAATCATTCGAACATTTAATTTTATAAATTGAGCAATAGTACACAGAATTGAGTAAATGATCCCTACTGGTTTAATTATCTGAAAACATAATGTTATGAGAAAAAATGGTTTATTTTCTTAGCAGGATTTGACACACCAGCTAGTATAACCAGATTTATATGATTACAAACAAGACAAAAAAGGCAATAAAGAGAAGTGAAATCTGAAAATGAAAACTTACTTGTAGGTCAAATGAAGTGAGGAGAAAAATTTTTATTATGTTTCAGTCCATTAAGTAAACAATCTCTCTATTAGTGCATGGTGAACTGAATCTGGGTCATCAAAAATAGCTTTAGAGAGAAACAGATTGATTCATAAAGGAACGATATAAGAACATTTTCATGACTATACTAACCAGTTCATTTAGGTCTCAAGAGATGACATATGAGAAGGGATGTGGAAAGAATAAAGAGCAAGAAACAAAACAAAACAATTTTTTTTTAACAGGAAGCAAGATTTATTGATGGGGATGAAAAGCCAGCAGAGTGAAAGTCTTCATGAGTGCAGGACCCGCCACTTGTCCAGGGGATTGGGGATATATTTGACCCCACAGCCATCTGGGATGAGCCACTTCTCAGCCACCATGTCTTCAAATTCATCTGCGTTAAACTTGGTCAAGTCCCACTTCTTTGAGTTATGGATCTCCTGGTGGCCAGGGAACTTGAATTTGGCCCCTCATAGAGCCTTAATCACATGCTTCTTGTTCTGCTGCTTGGTGTGGATTGACAGGATGACTTGGCCCATGTGCACCCTGGCCACTGTGCCCTGGGACTTCTCAAAGGCGGTGCCCTGAGATTTCTCAAAGGCGCCTTGCATTCCTTTCTGGAACCTGTCAACCCCAGCACAGGACAACATCTTGTTGATGTGGATGACATGGAAGGGGTGGAGCCTCACTTAGATATGAAAGCCATCTTTGCCATAGCTTTTTACCATGTGCTTGTTGGCACAAATACTGGCAGCCTCCAAGGCTTCAGAGGGCAGCTGTTCATATTCATCCGACACCATGTGGCCATAGAATGGGAACTCATCAACTTTGCCTTCTTCCACCCCAGGTCAAAGATGCGAATCTTGGCATCAGGGACACCTCGGCAGAAGCAAGATTTTGGATAGGGTTCTTACAATACCGGTAACATCAGGCAGGGCGGCGGCCCATGGCGACACCAGGATCTTCGGCGGCGCACTGAAGGAAAAGAGAAAACCAAACTATTAAAAAGGAATGAAGATGAAATAATTTTTTTTTAAAAAAGAGAAAACTTACAGAAAATAAATTTAGACTTGAAAGAGAAAATGAAATATGAACAGGGAATAACTTTGGTTCTTCAAGATCTGTTGGGAAGAATAATGTCAATTGCTGTATGTGACACTTGAGCTCAAACAGTTCAAAATGGTAGTAAACTTTGGTAGGTGATTTTCATCATATAAAAAAGCTAACTCCTGCACTAAACCCTTAAGATTTATTAAAAAGAGCTTAATCCGTTGACTTGGTTGAGTATTAGTTATTTTAGCTGCTTAATTAATCACGCTATGATAATGAGGCCATGGCGTTACATTTGGTCCTCAAGTGGACTAAGTATCTGTGTAGCATGTTAGGACAAAACATTTACAAAATTTTAGTATGTTTATTGTACAAATTATGTTCATTGTAGAAAAACTAAAATAAATAGAAAAAGTAAAGAGAAGAAACTTGTCTGGTCTCCATTATGAGATATTCAATATTAATATTTTATATTAGACTTTTAAATTTCCATCTTTTATACAAAATACATATTGAGACAAATATACACATTGGACACTATTATATTAATACATTATTTAATAGCAATTTGTTTTTAGTGTTTTATCCTTGATGATAGGTTTAAATACACCTAGACTTCCATATTTAAAAGTATTTTCTCTCAGAACTTAGAAAGCACTCCTGTAATATCTCTGCAGTGCTGTTGTTAAATATATTGAAAAATGGTTTTCTATATCCTCTTGTTTCATCTGGTTTAATTTTTAAAGCATTAAATTTTTTATTCATAGTTTTCTGAGATGTTATGATGATGCTTTTTGTTATAGATTATAATTTTTTTCTCTCTCTTTTTCTCTCTGTAGAGAATTCCATGAGTCCTTTCAATCAGAAGAGTCCTAAAGTTATTGAGAAATTTGTAAGTTAGTGTTTTGATAAGTTCTTTTTAAAATTTTTTCTCCAGTTTTCCTTCCTTGTGCTCTGTTTATCAGATTCTGAACCACTATTGATCCTTCAATTTTCTAATATTTTTCTCTTTCATTTTTTCTTCACTTTTCTTTTTGTTTTACTTTTTGGAAAATACAATGTGATTCTCAAGCTATTTTTTTGATTTTTCAAAAAAAATCACAGATATACACATAGTGCATACATGTATATATTTATGTATTTAATAGAAGTTTTTCTGTTTTGTTTCTTAATTATAACATTCTGTTCTTTGATTAAGGATATACTATTTTCTATTATCTCTGAAAATATTGGTCTTCGTTTGGTAATTCTTTTTTCTCTTCTTCCTCTTCTTTGTCTTCTTCTATAGTCTATACTTTTCAAGTGATTCTTAATGTTTATTTTAGTCTTTACTAATGCTATTGGCGCACACATAACTCAGTTTGTATAAGGCAAAGTGAGACATCTCCTTTGAACAATTTGACATCACCTTTTTTGCATATTTAATAGTTTACCTAATGTGGAAAATGTTTTCTCTAGAAGCCCCACATATCCCAGGCTCACTGACACTTCACTTTCTACCCTGTGCCCAGAGACTCTCTCTTATAACTGACATAAGTCATTCTGCCGCAGGGTTGCTTGACTTACAGAAGCAGTACAATTAGACACACTATCTTTCCAGTGGGAAGTAGAAGTTTCAAAAGAGATTCACGGAAATTTGCCTCCCATCTCAAGAACATGCTGGAGTGCATTAATTCTTTCCGAGGCAAAGATAAACCAAAGAGAGATCTGATTTCTTACCATCCAGGGGAGAGGATGGCCTGCATTCATTTCTGGAAATGAATCACTTCCAGAAAAATCTTTTCAAATACTATCATTCTGCAGTGAGCGGGTATATGCAAACCTACCCCCCAAAGTCGAAGAGAGCTGAGAGACAGAAGAAAGAGGTTAACAACTCCAGTTCTCCAAAAACATTAAAATAAAATATTTAATAGGGAGTTATGAACAAAAACGATGCCTGGGCTGCTGCAAGTTGGGACTCTTGCACTTGCCCTCCAGAAAACATTCCTAATATTGCAAGCTTTTACAAGCTTTTAGGGTAAAACATGTGCAGCTGGTGACGTCTTCAGACTTTCTTGCCAAGACTCATGGCCACTGGGGAGGCTAGATAAACATGTTTAGGAGGAATTATCTATGCTACAGGCATTATTTAAAGAACTTACTGCAGAACACTTTGGTATGGGAGTCAAATATTAGTCATCATGGTGGTTTTGCCTCAAGATGGCATCACTCTTGCCATGCAATAAGCTGGCAAAATTTTCTACATATGCCCCCATAGAGTCAAGTAGGACCTGTTTTAGGCTGGCCTGTCCTTTGCCCACATAACCATCATATTGTAGGGACAGACAAGTTTATCTTAAAGAATGAGGGGTAGTTTAGTGTAGTCCAGCATGGGACTGTTTAAATATAAAACCACTGATCAATATTCGTACCAACTTGAGCAAGTAATGGCAACTCTGCAAACCTTAGTTTCTCTGTCTCTAAGATGGGGACACATGATTCCTAGTTTACAGGATTGTCATGTGGGTTAAATAAGAGAACTTTTAAAAAGTTTGTTAGTACGGTTTCTGGTTCATATTAAAGGTGCAAAAGTGAGGATTAATTTATGTATTAAAGACTAGAAATAGAGAGGAGTAAGGATTCTAAGTTGAGCACAAAATCTGTCACTTAACTTTTACTTCCCTAAGTCCCTAAGGAGTTGGGCTATTATAAAGGTGGCCCTAGGCCAAGGCATTGGTGCTTTAGGATTATGAAGCTATAGAAGGCCGCTCTAGTGTTTGCTTCAGTGATAAACAAAGCTTTTAATGCAACAGGATTTAAAGCTGTGAGTTTTCTATACATCAGGCATGTAAGCCACTGTAGAAACATCAGTAGACAGTAACAGTAAAGATTCCTGTGGTTTTTGACAGTGACAGGAGACATCATCACAGTGTGTCAGAGCAGAAATGGAGAAAAACATAAAATGCTTTGGGCTTACTAAGAAGAATAGTCCATGGAGCATAGGCTAGCTAACCTGTGGAGATTCCAAGATCTATTCTGGAGGCATATTAATTCCTTCTTACTGTCAAGTAATCCACATTTCTGAAGTCCTTGATCCTATATTCAAACAACTTGAAGCTGCCTTATTTTCAAGGACTTCATATTTTCACATTTCACATTTTCATGTATTAAATTTCATAGACTTGGAATTTTTTATGAGTCTATGAATGTTGGAAATTACATATATTTAAAAGAGAATTGGAAAATATTTTTTATTTTGATGATCAACAATATAATGGATTAAATTTGTTTTTGTTGGCCTAACTACCAGAAAAAAAAACCTTATAGTTGGCATTTTACTTGCACAATTTGTCTAAAGCATTGCTAATATTTGAAGAGTCTTGGAGTGGGATTTCTTTACCTCATGTGCTTTGTTATGACTTGAAAATCACCCCATGGTATAGAGGTGGAGGAAAGTATTTTGTTTAAGAGGTCCAGGATTCCAATTACTGGCTCAGTAATTTGATGTTCTAAGCCTGAATTTGAGGATATTCTGTCTTTCTGTAAATTTGCTCAACATGTACATTCTTGCTGACTGACATATGGTTGCATGGTCAGCAACTGTTTCCATTTTTCCCTTGGCGAACTTGAATGTAACTGTTTCATAGGAAGATTTTGATGATACAATACTGTCAAAAAAACTAAGTCATCTTTAATTTTCACTTTTCCATCTCCTTCCACCTCACCACTTACTATCACTCTTTATTAATTAGTTGTCTATTCTAATTTTGCAATAGAATTTAATTTTTCCTTCTACCACAGTATTTGCTACAGTTCCATCCTTCATCATCTCTTATTTGCATTATCGCAATAAACTCCTAAGCTCTCTCCCTGCTTCCAGTGTCTCCCTTCTTCGGTCAGTAACACACAGTCATCAACTTGTAATCTTACAAAAATACTCAACATTTAATCTTTATAATTTTGTGCAAGACTTAGTCCAAATACTTCAGTGTGGCCTTTAAAACCCTTAACAATATAGACTAGGTTAAATTTTTAAATATTGTTTCATCTCCCCTTAAACACTAACAACTTTTTATAGTTACCCTTGTCTTCCCCAAATATGGTGAAAATAATCTTCTCTTTTGAAAGACAGGATTTTTGAGGCATATATATAGATTTTGACCCATATAGATGAATAAACTCATAAATTTTGATACATGTATCTATGTATCTTTCAAGAACCAGCTGAAATTATTTGTCATAAAAGAATTGCCCTCTCTCTCTCTCTCTCTCTCTTTTCTTTTTTTTTTTTTTTGAGTTGGAGTCTCACTCTGTTGCCCAGTCTGACTGGAGTGCAGTGGCATACTCAGGGCCACCGCAGCCTCCACCTTCTAGGCTTAGGCTATCCTTCCACCTCAGCCTTCCAAGTAGCTGGAAATACAGGCATGCACTACCATGAGTGATTTCTTTTTTGTTTTTTTTGTTTTTGATTTATTGTAGAGACGAGGTCTCACCAAGTTGGCCCAGGCTATTCTTGAACCCCCAGGCCCAGGCATTTCTCTTGCCTCAGCCTCCCAAAGTGCTGGGATTACAGGTTGAGCCACCGTGCCCAGCCTGATCTCTTTTATAGTTATTATTTATCTTCTTTTATGCCACAGGACACCTTGTTTTATTCGCTAAAGGTTAAGAGTTATTCAGGCTGGTTCTTTTACCTGTCTCACTGGATAGTGAATTCCTAGATGTAGGAAGAATATCTTATTATCTGGTATACCTCCACCATGCCTAAAATGGAGAGTAACGATTGATTTGAATCACCTTTCCATTTTTAGTTTCCCAAAAGACATAGTGATATGTCAAGTTTCTATGGATTGCAATATATAAAGGCATTTTAAAAATCACTCTTGATTGAATTTCCACAGAGAAAAATCTGCAAAAAAAGTTGCAATTCTAAAGTCATGAAGTGGCCACTCAACAGTATTAATTCAGAAATTTTATAAAGTAAAAATTTGAAAGTATAGACTTAATTATCCAACAAAATATCTATTGAGTACCTAGTATGTATCAGGCTAAGTATACAGACTTGGGTTAAGTACTACAGACTTAACAATAATCTAGTTATTTTGCCAAGTAGCTCACAATATAGTGGATGAGAAATTTGAGTTTAGTCTAATAAAAATGTGTCGATCACCTGCTGTACCTAAGTGTTATAAAGGAAGAATCACAAAGGGGCTTTGAGGAACAGAAGAGGATTGGTTGCCCAACCCTCCTTAGTGTTAATGACGGCTTCTTATATGGATGAATAAACTCGTAAATAATTTGAATACCACTTTCTTTATAGAAGACTCATGTTCAATATGCTGTGTAATGAGTCAAGCAAAATTTCAAAGGGACAAGGTGGAAGGTAAATTGAGATCTAAAAATGAATAATATTTGGGAAGAGAAGGGAAGGCGGTATCTAAGAAGAGGAAACATGCTGGTATGGAAATATTTGACTTGTTTTAGACAATGTACTTAGAAACCTGATGGTAGGGTGAGAGAAATGGTATTATTGTCACCATACTGTACATCACATCTTCAGAATTTATTCATCGTGAATGACTGAAACTTTATACCCTCTTATCAAAATCACCCCATTTCCTCCTCCTCTGGCTTATGGCAACTACCATCTTATGCCTTGAGTATACATATACCAAAGCATCAAATTGTAGGCATTTATACACACACACACACAATTATTATATCAATGATATCTCAAAAAAGCTGTTTCTTAAAAAAAAAAACAAAAAAACTAGTAGTTTCCTGTTCCCTATGCAGAAAATGTGTTTGAAAATCACATTAGGATGGAAAATCTCAAATTCATAATATAAATGATTCTAAAGAAATGGGAGCTAATTTCATTTTAACCCAGGTGGTTTTAAAAATTATGGCAGTAAAAGTCATACATGCTCATTGTCAAGATATTGGAAAGCAAAGAAAAAGTATAAAAGAGACAATACGCAATATTCACTAATCCACTACTTGGAAATATCCTCAGCTAACATTGTAAGTTTTTCTCTGTAGTCTCTTTGCTATGCATGTGCGTTAACGTATTTGGCATTATAGAGTCCCTGAATCCTGTTTTGTTTTGTTTTTGTCTTACTTATCATTTTACTGAAAATAATTTTCAATGTCTTCAAATATTTGTCAAAATATTAAAAATAATTCACTACCTGATGGAGTCAATGAACGTTGATTAAACATTTATTTATGGCAGATATAATATGCTTTATGCTTGAAGATCTATTGGCAAATAGCATCTGACATCACTCCTCGAAGATATATTCATCTACTGGAGGAGATAAATATTTAGCAGTTAATTTATAAACAAATTTTTACTCACAGGACACCCTAAATTGCATTTTTGAGCATTAACTACAGTTGCTTATAAAAGTATAGCTGCCACTATTACTTTTCTTGTAGTCTCATAGCGTCTTCTTTTCTTTTTATTCACTTGGTCTCTCATAACTTTCCTGGGCAGACACCCGGATCATAGCCTGCCTGAATTCTATAGGCTAACATCTGGGAACCATTTTACAGTGTTCTCCTGTAACTCATTCTAGGGGATTTTCTTTGAGTTGCTGAGAAAGCCATGACTCAGTAATTACTCTTTTCTTCAAATAGCGTCTTTTACTTAAGTACTCTAACATCAGAAAAAAGCAGGGAGAGGGGGAAGATGTCTCTGCTATACCATTATTTATCATGTTTATTAAAAAAAAATCCCTATTAACCAGGCATGTTGTTGATCTCCGATAGACGTGACTGCTTCATATGCAAACATGTTACCTCATCACCATAATGTGCACCTGTAATAAACATAGTTGCATTTCACTTTCTCTGTAACGGTCATTTGTAATCTTTATCTCACTGAGATATGTATGGCCATAGGCCAGGCTGCTGCAATGCTGCTTCCTATGTTATTAATTTTTTGAAGGCATCTCTGGTTTAGATTTGTGTCATGTGTGCCTATACCTATAATCTTTGAATTGGTAAAGTTGTGATGTTTCATGTTTGTCTAACGCTCAAAGAATATGTACTTAAAAAATTACACAAAGTCCAATACTACTCTTATATAGAAAATTAAAATGTCAAACCAGACCCTAGTTGTCCATATTTGTCTGAATGGATAGAAAAACACTTCCCCCAGTGTTTTAATACTGAAACCATTTTCCACCATTTGGACTTAATTTCCTTACATTGTTATTATCTCCCCCAAAAAGAGATCCCCAAAAGAAGGAAATAAGATTTCTTAAGCCTTACAGGTCTGGCTCTTCTGCTTGTTGTTAAATGTGTAACAATCCAACAAGGACATTCATAAGATTGTCTTGACATTTTGAAAATCAGAGAAAGGAACATTTGAAAACTCTGATCTTTATTGTTTTCTTTCTTGAGGCACTCACCTTTTTTTTTTTTTTTTAAACCTCAGGCTAAGATCTTTCTAGGCTTATTTAGTGTTATATGAGTTTTCTTGCTTAGCATTTTTCATTGATTTATTACTTTTCTCTTTTTTTTTTTTTTTGAGTTGGAGTCTCACTCTGTCACCCAGACTGGAGTGCAGTGGCCGCTCCTGGCCACCGCAGCCTCGACCTGCTGGGCTCCGGCGATCCTTCCGCTCAGCCTTCCAAGTAGCTGGAACTACAGGCGCGCGCTGCCACGCCCAGCTAATTTTTTAATTTATTGTAGAGATGAGGTCTCGCCAAGTTGCCCAGGCAGGTCTCGAACCCACGGGCTCAGGCAATCCACTCACCTCAGCTTCCCAAAGCGCAGGATTACAGGCTGAGCCACCGAGCCCGGCTGATTTATTACTTTTCTATTGCTGCTATAGCAAATCACTACACATTTAGTTGCCTTGAACAATACGAATTTATTATCTCATAGTTGAGTAGAAATCCAACACTAATCACAATGGGTTAAAATCAAGATGTCCGCAGGTCGTGTTCCATTGCAGAGGATCTAGAGGAATATATGTTTCCTTGTCTTTTCTAAATTCTAGAAGCCCTTTCAAGTCCTTGGATTTAAATCCCTTTCCCTTATTTTTGCATTTCTCCACTCCTTTCTTCCTGAGTTACATCTTCCTTGACCAACTCTCCTCTGGCCTCCTTCCCCCTCTCTTAAGGGCCTTTGAGATTACATTGGCCCCACCTGGATAATCCAGACTAATCTTCCCTTTTCAAAGTCAGTTTACTAGCAAATGTAACCTCATTTGCAATCTTAATTCCTCCTTGGCATTTCACTGATTATAGTACATATCCTAGATATTAGGACATAGATGTCTTTGGGGAGCCTTTATTATGTCTACCACAATTGGGTATTGTACTAAAATACCTACTTGTCTGTATCATCTGTGAGAATATGAAGGCTCTGGAAACACCCTGGCTTTACCTCACCCTCTCATCTCGGCACTAAGCAAGCATGACACCTGGAACATAGTGTTTGTCAGTGAATTGCTGTTGAGTAACATATTGTCTTGTAAAGAAAAAAAAATGTAAATTTGTAAAGGGCAGCACAAGACTTGCCCATGGAAGTGTTAGATACAGGTAATCTTATAACAAGTGTGACATTATTCTAGTTTAATTTTAACTTTTCTTTAAAGTAAATTTATAAAATAGACGAGTGCAAATTAAATGTTACAAACTCTGGGATGTATTCCATAATATATCATTTTAGAAACAAAATCAATATATGCTTAGCTTATTATAACTACTAAATAGGTAATCCAACAAAAGCAATTTCCTAACCTTTAAAAAAGAGAAAAAGTGATTATGGAAATGGATTTTATATTTAAAAGTTACTTGTTGTGGCCTTTATAGTTATTCCCCTTTATCACTCTGCCAGGTTCACCAATCTTATCCCTGCAGATCTCAGGGAGTGGAAAAATATTTCTGCACGTTTTTATAGATATTTAAAAATATATGAACTGGGGGAAATAAAAATGGTGACTTTAACTCTTAGAATAATTAAATCCCGATTTTTTAAAGTGTAATACTGTACCCTAGAATATTCAAAAAATGAAAGTTTAAAAAAAGAAAAAAAACTTTAGAAATTTTTAAACAATGCAAACCTGACTATACTCAAATTATTTATAAGAAAAAGGAATCATTCAAATTTCAATCTTTGCTTTCCCTGTAATAGTAGTGCATGGTGTCCACAAATTTTAACATTTTTTTCTCCATTATAAATAGAGAAGTCAGCCATATTTGAATATTCAAAATGAGTGTCATCAAGTACTATCCTCTGGCTAAGACCCTGTTTGCTCAGATAGAGGTGAAAAAGAATTGAGAATGTCACTCCAGAGAGAGACTGCCTGTAATCTACTTTTAATTCTGTCATTTTCAATTTATGTGACCTTGGGCAAGCCTGTTTTCATTACTTTGTCTCAAATTTCTTATCTATAAAACGAAGATAATAGTGCCTTCCCGAGAGGGTTATTTTGAGGATTAAATGTGCTAGCACATGTAAAGCATGGAGAGTGCCTCATTCAAGACATGTTATCTATAATTATCTGAAAGACAAGCTAGTAGAGTCAGGGGAAAGGTACGATGCATCAGTTCTGTACCCTGAATGCAAACAAATTATTACCATGCCTAAATGCTATAGCTTGGGCTGCTTTCTAACAGTCCATAATGTAATAACAGCATGGTAGGATCATTCAGTCATCTAACTTATTCATGTAAAGGAGTTTAACAGCATAAACATTTATTTGCTCTAGAAACATTAATTCTTATGATACAATAGATTTATATCAAATAATTCTGTGCATAAAAGAACTGAACTCACTAATGTCAAAATTAAGTTAAAATCCAGTATGCTTGTCTTATTCAAATTTTTTTTAACATCAATAAGGGTACCTGATCTCAAATCAGGCAAAGTAGGGACCAAAGGGAGGCCCAGACTTTACCTATATGATGTCCACTTGTATACCTAATCCTGAATTGTACCCCACATCTTTAAAATAAAATATAAAAAAAGAAAAAAATTTTAAATTTAAAAAGGATGCAAAAGGACTTGATATTTATATGCCATTTGAAATGGTACCTGGCTAGAAGCTCCCAATGCAACTTCTTTTCACTTATTAATAGCAGCCTATAAAGACAGAAATGAACAAAAACTATATCTAAATGACAATGTCCAGATATCTGAAGTAGATGAAATTGATTTAACAAAATCTGTTAGTTTTATTTCTTGGCACATCTAGGAAAAAGGGGGAAAAAGAATAATATATACTCCAAATAAACATAAGTGTATAAGTATTTCATGTGCATATTTACTACACCATGTACAAATACACAATACAATAACAGATGTATACAAGAGGTAGTTTCTTTAGAGTATTTTGAAAAACCAATATAATTGACTTTGCCCAATTCCTAATAACATTTGAAAAATTCAGTAGTGCATTTGTCATTTATAGTTTCTCACTTGTTATTTCGTAGTTGCAAATTTTAAATAAGATGTTCTTCAACTTAAGATGGCTTTGTCCTGATAAATCCATAGCAAGTTAAAAATATCATAAGTTAAAAATGCTCTTAATACCTTTAATTTACCAAACTTCATAGCTTAATCTAGCCTACCTTAAAAATGTCCAGAACACTTAAATTAGCCTACAGTTGGGCAAAATAATCTAAAACAAACTATTTTATAATAAAATGTGGAGTACTTTTCACAAATGGGTGTTTTACAGATGTGATGGGATGCAAGAGCATAAAACACAATATCCAAAAAGGCTGGCAACACAGTGCACTGTAAAGTATCAGTTGTTCACCCTCATAATTGTGTAGGTGACAGAACTGTGGCTCACTGCCGCTGCCCATCCTGAGAAAAGATCAAAGTTCGGAATTCAAAGTACGGTTTCTACTGAATAAGCATCGCTATCAAACCATCATAGAGACAAAAATCTTAAGTTGAGAACTATCTGTAGTTTGTGCCAGCTATTCAGTGGTGTGCTTAAACGTTTACCAATAGCTTTCCAGTAAATAAATGCAAAGTCCCAATTTGTAAGGCTTGTTGATTTCCATAATTCCACCATGGTGAATTTCAAGTCATCAAAGTGATTTCACTTAACATTAACCACCATCATGTAAGTGGTAGAGCCTTCAGATATTTTAAATTCCAATCTATGAGTTGCCATGGCTGGTGTCAAGTAGAACCAGACTTTGCTAAGTTCTGACCAATTTGCAGATTCATGAGTCAAGTAAATATTGTTGTTTTGAGCTAGTATGTTTGAATTGGGTTTGTTTTTACTTCCAGGTAACCAGAACATTTGCTGTCATCTTACTAGTCTAAATGGTAACCATGGGACCATTTCTCACTCATATTTGTGACATCAGAACTTAGCACAAAGCATGCCACAGGGTAGGTAATTCATAAGTGTTTCCAAATATTACAGCAAAGAGAAATACAGTTATTTCATTAAAAAAGCAATCTTATCTAAGAGTTCCAAGTTATTTTGATTAAAAATAGAAGCACATCTCAGGAATTAATAGTAGGAATACAAAGATTAAAAGCACACAAGAATGAATAATATCAAAAAATATTTCAGAAACAACTTTCTGAATCATTATGTCATCATAATAATTTATTAGTTATATACTTAGATTTAATAACATCCCAATGATATGGAGATATGAAATAAATCTGTTCTTGCTTTTTTTCTTTTATCATTGAGAAATAAATTGATATAGCATTCTTTTGAGGCTCAGAATTTTTTAATTCATTGAGGTTTGAAGGTAATTTTGGACCTCAATGAAGGATTTTAAAAAAAATAGGTAAATTAGAGTAAAAAGTATGTGTCTTTTTTCAGTTTTTGTAGATATTTCTAAACATTCCTCCCTGGGATTTTTACACATATATACTCCTATCAACAATGCAACAATAAATTGCACTACCCAAGTTTTTAATATTTACCAATTTGTTCAATAAAATGCGATTCCTGAGAAGATTTAATTTGCATCTGTCTTCCAATTTTATTGGGAGTAAAATTGAATGTATTTTCTATACATTTAACAATAAATTATATTATTTTTTCTGAACTATAATTGATTTATTGGTGCTCTTTAGCAATTTTTCTGTGATATTAGATGCTATCTCTCCTCCAACCATGTTGTCATTGTCTTTTTGCTCTGGTTCCTATGATTTTGCCATACAGAAGTATTTTATTTTTAATGTAGTTAAACTTACCAATTTCAAATGACTTCAAGATTTTAAATCATAGTTAGAAATGCTTTGCGCAAACCAAGTCATAAAGGAATTGTCCCATATTTTGACTTATTGATCCATTTGGAATTTATTGTGATGTCGATTGTAGGGTGTTCATTTGTACTACTCGCCTCTTGTCCTATATCTATCCTCATGTCTTTTACCCCTTCTCAAATACAGAAAGGTTGCTTGTGTGGGGACATCACTTATTCCTGGTTTCCACTTGGTTTGGTCAATTGAGATGAATAGCAGGAGAACAAGGGAGAGGAGAGCTCTCTTGCTGTTGGGTTGCTGGAGTCTAGCTGTGCTTCTCAACCTAAGGTCAGAGCTATTGTCCACACAGCTCTCTGTCTCTGGGTATTAACCACTCTCTCCCCTTCAGGCCTACATATGATATAGGGTCCTGCTGCTACTAACTCAGACTTCTCATGATGTATCCAAATCTCATCCAAGTTACTCCCTTCTTGACTGCATGTCCATGAGTTTTTATAACTGACTTTTGAACCCTGGCTTCTCTTCCTACAACTGGTTTAGTATCAACTCAATGAAAAGTTTTATAAGTTGCCCAAACTTGCTGTCTTGAAAAGACCTCTGTGCCTGCATTCTGTCTTTAAGTGCCCTCAAGAACCCACTCCACTTCCTCTGCCACTTTCCTATACTGTCATTTGGTGACAACATTTGGGTGCCAAATGTATGTTTTAGTTTTTGGCAAAAATTAATGTTAACAAAGATTAATGAAGATCATGCTTCAACTTTTTGAAATTATATCAGAACCAGACAGTTTGTACAAGTTTGGTAAATTTTTTAAAAAATAACAAATATAAATGTTATGTTGGAATTGATAAGTAATCTAAAAAAGTGCATTTACCATGACCTACTGATATGAATTCTGGTAAACTTGGGCTCTTCCTTCTTTCCTAACCTTCATTTATATAATCCATTATGTCCTATTTATTTTTTGTTGTTTCTTACCACTGTAG
The DNA here is from genome assembly GCA_963574415.1 of Tarsius wallacei. NCBI lineage: Eukaryota > Metazoa > Chordata > Mammalia > Primates > Tarsiidae > Tarsius > Tarsius wallacei. Next base: position 8,052 of record CAUYQG010125879.1, on the reverse strand, counting down.
TGCAGGCTCCTCAAGCCTGAATTATAGTATCATTTGGTCAGCACTTCAAGATCACCTATAGATCCCTTTCTAGTTATAGATGACAAATTAATCTTTATGTTATACCGCTTATTTGTATCATTCTTGTATTCAAACATCTTCTAGGATCCTCCATTGTTTAGAGGATAAAATCCAGTCTTCAGTGAATTTCAAGGCCATTGGGATATGGACCTTTAAATAATCCTTTCTCATCAATCCTCTTCCTCATTAGATTTGGTATATTTTACTTGTATTATGTCTCCTGTTTTTCTTTTCTTTCTGTATATTTGCATTCTTATTTTTTAATGAGAAAAAAGTAAATAGTTAATTTAAATGGCAAGTTTTAACTCCATTTTATTAACATTTTTAGTAGACACTATTGATGTTTCATCTGCATTTCCTTTGCACTTATTATTCCAGAATGTGCTTACTACATTCTGGTTCAAGGACCTTTGACTCTGTGCCTGAGGTCTGTCAGTCAGTCCAGGTAGGGCAGGAAGTAAGTTGTGGGAAGTGGTGGATAGACGCTCCGTCTTTCTTATCTCTCAGAAGAAATAATTCTGAGGTGTATTCTAGCCTTTCTCAGAATTCTCCAGTTGCTCATGGTAATACCTGTAATGAGAACCTGTCAGATAACATATCCCTTATTGGTTTTTCTCCTTTTCCAATCTTATATACCTATCTCCTTCTTGTGATCATCTCCTAAAGAAACTGCTTGCACTAAAATCCTTCTCCATATTAAGGGAATCTAACCCCAAAAAACATTCCAGCATGGAAAGATCCTCTTTTCTTTCACACTGCTGTATCCTTTACTTTTTGTATCAATTATTTAGTATGCAGTTATTCTTACATTCACAACATTTATCAATGATGTTTCTGGCACTGTTTTATTTAGGCAGTAGGGATACTATGGTGAGCAAGACTGGGAAAAATACCCTCCTTATACTTCTAATGGTGGAATATGGGAATAAAAGCTAATACATTACAATAAAATATTCACATATATGGTCATACATAGCATGTTGCATCATGTGCTGTCTAGTATTCAGATGATTTGTGATAACATTGATTAAAGCACTGTATGGCAGAATAAATATTGGTGTATCTTTAACCTCCCTCACTGAAAGTCAGTGCTCCATATAATGTTTTCCTCAGTTCAAGTGGCTTCTTCCAATTCATTTACTTTTATTCTGCTTTAGTTCCAACACCCCCCCACCTTTTTTTTTTTTTTTTACAACTTATACCCTATTTTTTTTCTTTCAAACAGGTTTTAATGCAAGACAGGTGGATAAGACTGGTGCTCTAGGCCTAAATGGCTCTATCATTTGAACAATTCTAAAACTTACCGAAAAGGTAAAGCCTTAGCCAGTAAAACACTAATCTGTTGAGTAGAGGATAAATTAACTGTCAAGTATACATCTCAAGGAAACTAGTTAATAATGACCCCATCTAGCACTGAATGAATTCGTATTCTCATTTCCTGGAACACTTTAAACCTTTTGGTGTTGGTTATATACCCTTGATGTTAACTTAAATTTTATATTGCCGTCTGTCTAACTAGATTTTTAATTTGAAGGGTTGTATAATACCTTTATATTTTATTTTCTAACCACAATATCTGGCATAGTCATTCATAAATAGATTTTATGTATGTATTCATTAAATATTTCAGACTGAAAGAATAGATGAGTAATATTTACATAAAACTGAATTATATAGTTGAATTACATTGGGAAATTTTTAATTGATATATTGTATTCAATCTAGTGTATGTTTATGGAAAGTGATAATGCCTAATTAGTTCTTTAAAATATATGTTGTTTATTTTCCTATTTCATCTTCACCTGTTTTCAAATGACTTAGAAATGGAACACACAATTTTCACATTATGTTAAGTTCAATAACAGAAAAAAAGAGAAAAGGCAAGTTTAGAGAAACTAAGACATTTATGCTAACAGATTTCTTGTATGACCTCATTACTACTGCTGGGCATACAAATTGGCTTAGTTTTCTGGCAACTAAGGCAAAAAAAAGAAGCATACTGAGCTAAGTAATATTTATATTTTATATAGGAGGCATACAAATTCCTCTACAGGGGAAAATTACTTCTTGGATATAAATTTAGTGAGACATACATCATGAAGATCTACGTATAAAGCAGCAGCCTGCATAGTTGATAATGTCTTCATTTTTGTTTGTACCAAAGGGAGAAAAAAAACCCCACTGTTCAAATAAAGATTTTTTTTGACCACTTATAAAGGCTGAGGGCAGAATATTAAATTATAGGGTATAGCAAATACTCAGTCAAGGCTTTACTGTGGGTCCCTGAATAATATGGCTCTTCCTGTGAAGAAGTTTGTGTGACCCATGTCTAATTTACTACAGAGACAGAATTGATCAAATCCAGATGAATAGATACTTACCATCTCATGAAATTTTCATTCTCATATGTCCATTTTTTGAGGAAGTCTTTAACAAGTGCCTTTGGCAACTTTAGCCATCAGATGTGACAGGGCAAAGTTGTCATTCTTCTATAATTATGAGATCTGAATGACAACTCACTTTGTCATGGATGTGGATAGAAGACATGTATACATCGCTAATTTTCTTCTACAGCATCATTTTCCATATTCTTATCGATTCTCAAGAGCTCCAAGTCATAAAATGGAAGACAGGAAATGGATTGGAAACATGTTGAGAGAGTATATTATTGACTGACTTCATTGTTTTAAGAACTGAAAAATGGCCCCTGAATAATAATCTGATTTTCCAAAGAACCACCTCTGGACTCAAATCTGCCAACTTTTCTTATTTAAAAAAAATTTTTATTTTAAAGATGTGAGATACTATTCAGGATTAGGTTTATAAATGTTCATTACGCAGGTACCCTTGTTGATGAGGTATGTCCCCCTCACCTGCCCACTACTGCCAATCCCACCCTCATTCTCAACCCCCACAGTTTCCCACTACTGCCAATCCCTTTAAAAAAAAAATTTTTTTTTAAGGTGTGGGGTACAATTCGGGGTTAGGTATACAAACGTTGATTATGCAGGTACATTTGCTGATGAGGTGTGCCAATCCCTCCCCTAGCAGCTTCCCCACCTCCTCTGGCAGTTTCCCACTACTGCCAATCCCTTTCTTATTGTTTTATGATAATTGTTCAGAGTCCGCTTATGAGTGAGAACATGTGGTACTCTGTTCTTTGTTTCTGTGATAGATCACTGAGTGTGATGGACTCTAAATCCATCCAGTTGGCTGCGAAGTCCATATGTTTGTCTTTCTTAATGACTGCAAAATACTCCATTGTGTATATGTACCACATTTAAAAAAAAATCTAGTTCAGCTTTGATGGGCAGCATGGTTGGTTCCATGTTTTTGCTATTGTGAAAAGAGCTGCAGCAAACATGCCTATGCAGGTATCTTTTTTGTAGATTGATTTGAGTTCCTCTGGGTATATTCTCAATAGGGGGATTGCTGGGTCAAACAGAAGGTCAATTTCTAGTTATTTCAGAATTCTCTACACTGTCTTCCAAAGAGTTTGCACTAGTTTGCATTCCCAGCAGCAGTGTAGAAGCATTCCTTTTTCTCTGCATACTCACAGCATCTGTTGTTTGTCTTATTAATGATGGCCATTCTTACTGGGGTTAGGTGGTATCTCAATGTGGTTTTGATTTGCATTTCTCTGATGTTTAGTGAAGCTGAGCACTTTTTCATGTGTCTGTTGGCTTCCTGTATATCTTCTTTTGAGAAGTGTCTATTCATGTCTTTTGCCCACTTTTTAATGAGGGTGTTTGATTTTCCTTTCAGCACATTTGAGTTCCTTCTAGATCCTAGATTTTAGGCCTTTGTCAGATCTACAGTTGGCAAATATTTTTTCCCATGCTGTGGTCTTGTCCCCACTCTCTTGATGGTTTCTTTTGCTTTGCAGAAGCTTGTTAGTTTGATTAGGTCTCACATGTCTACCTTATTTCTTATGGTATGGGCACTTAGGATTCTGATCAGGAATTGGTTGCCAGTTCCAATTTTCATAAGGGTGTCTCCTGCATTTTCTAAGATTCTTGTAGTTGGAGGTTTTACGTTTAGGTCTTTGATCCATGTAGCCAATCCCTTTCTTATAGTATTATGATCACTGTTCAAGGTCCGCTTATGAGTGAGTTCTTTGTTTCTGTAATAGATCACTCAGTATTATAGACTCTAAATCCATTCAAGCTCATAATTTTGTCCTTCTTTATGTCTGCATAATATTCCATTGTGTATATGTATCACATTTTAAAATCCAGTTCTCTTTCAGTGGACAGCGTGGTCGGTTCTATATTTTTGCTATTGTGAATAATGGTGTAATAAATATGCGTGTGCAGGTGTTCTTTTCATACAGTGATTTGAGTTCCTCAGAAGGGAAATCTTGGAATAGTATGGAATGTTGATTTTTAGATATTTTAGGAATTGCCAAACTGTTTTCAACAGAGGTTGTACTAGTTAACACTCCCACCAAAAGTGTAGAAGTGTTCTCTCTACCCTGCACCCTATTCAGCACCTGTTGTTTTCTGAGTTATTGATGATGGCCATCCTGAATGGAATTAGGTGGATCCCAGTGTGGTTTTAATTTGCATTTCTTTGATGACTAGTGAGGTTGAGCATTTTTTCACATATCTGTTAGCTGCTCGGATACCTTCTTTTGAGAAGTGTCTATTCATATTTTTTGCCCACTTTTTAATGGGTCTGTTTGTTTTTTTCTCTTTGAAAAAATGTAGTTCCTTGCAGATCCTAGATGTTAGGCTTTTGTCAGATATACAGTTGGTAAATATTTTTTGCAGGCTGTGGGCTGTGTCCCTGCTCTCTTGATGGTTTCTTTGGCTTTGCAGAAGATTTTCAGTTTGATGAGGTTCCACTTTTCTATCTTATGGCATGGACACTTGGGATTTTGATCTGGAATTGGTTGCCAGTTCCATTTTTTATGAGGGTATCTCCTGCATTTTCTGAAGTTCTTATAATTTGAGGTTTTACATTTAGGTCTTTGATCTATTGAGAGTTGATTTTAGTGTTTGGTAATGGGTAGGGATCTTGTTTCAATCTTCTGCATGTGGTCAGTCAGTTTTCCTGCACCATTTACTGAACAGATTCTCCTCTCCTCAGTGGTTGGTGGTGACGGCTTTGTCGAAGATGAGTTCGTTGAGAAATTGAGGCTTTGCTTATTGAATCTCTATCCTATTTCATTGGTTTATATACCTGCTTTTGTACTAATAGCAGGCTGTTTTGACTATTGTAATTTGATAATAAAGTTTAGGGTCTGGGATTTTGATATCTCCCACTTTGTTGTTGTTGTTGTTGTTGTTGAGGAATATTTTGGCTATTTGTGGTCATTTATGTTTCCATATGAATTCCTGTATTGTCATTTCTAGTATGAGAATAATGCTTCTGGTAATTTAACGGGTATTACGTTAAATCTGTAGATTGCCTTGGGTAGGATGGACATCTTAACAATGTTGATTCTTCCAGTCCATGAGCATGGAGTGTTTTTCCATTTGTTTGTGTCATCTTTGATTTCTTTGAGCAGTGTTTTGTAGTTTTCATTGTAAAAGTCTTTCACTGCTCTGGTGAAGATGCCAGGGTATTTCATTTATTGTGTGTGGCTCTTGTGAAGGTGACTGCGCTTTTTATTTTGGTTTCTGTTATTTATTGTTGGTGTATAAGAATGCAAATGTCTTTTGCACATTTATTTTATATCCTGAGTCTTTGCCATGTTGAAACAAGAAGAAACCAAGACCCTAAATAAACCAATAGCAATCCAGGAAATCGACTATGTCATAAGAAAACTACCTACAAATAATGTCCTGGACCAGATGGCTTTCCAGCAGAATTCTACAAAACATACAAGGAGGAGGTGATTTCAATCCTACAGAAAGTATTCCAGGCCATTGAGAAAGATGGAACTCTCCCAAAATCATTTTATGAAGCCAACATCACAAACCAGATAAAGATGCAACAAAGAAAGAAAACTACTGTTCAATATCCTTTATGAACATAGATGCTAAAATTCTCAACATGATTCTAGCAAACTGGATCCAACAACACATCTGAAAAATCATCCACCATGACCAAGTAGGCTTCATCCCTGGGATGCAGGACTGGTTCAACATTCGCAAGACCATAAACAAAATTAAATACATCAACAGATGGAAAAACAAAAACCACATGATTATATCATTAAATAATCCAGCACCCCTTCTTGATAAAAACTCTCAAATATCTAGTCATAGATGGAACATACCTCAGAAATAGTAAAAGCTAACTATGAGAAACCCACAGTCAACATACTGCTAAACAGACAGAAATTGGAACCATTTCACCTGAAAACTGGAACAAGATAGAATGCCTACTCTCACTCATCCTATTCAACTTAGTATTGGAAGTCCTAGCTAGAAATCAGATATGAGAAGGAAGTCAGGAGTATCCAAATAGGAAAAGAGGAAGTTAAGATATCCCTCTTTGCAGATGGCATGATTTTATACCTCGAAAACCCTTTGATGGGCAACATGGTTGGTTCCATGTTTTGGTTATTGTGAATAGAGCTGCAACAAACATACGTGTGCAGATATCTTTTTTGAAGAATAATTTGAGTTCCTCTGGGTATATATTGCTGGGTCCTGCCCGCAGAATGAGAAAAAATATTTGCCAACTGTAGATCTGACAAAGGCCTAACATCTAGGATCTACAAGGAACTCAAATGTGCTGAAAGGTTAATCAAACACCCCCATTAAAAAGTGGGCAAAAGACATGAATAGACACTTCTCAAAATAAGGTATATGGGAAGCCAACAGACACATGAAAAAGTGCTCAGCTTCACTAATCATCAGAGAAATGCAAATCAAAACCACATTGAGATAATGCCTAACCCCTGTAAGAATGGCCACCATTAGTTAAACAAATAACAACAGATGCTGGCGAGGATGTGGAGAAAAAGGAACGTTTCTACACTGCTGGTGGGAATGCAAATTAATACAACCTCTTTGGAAGACAGTGTGGCAATTTCTGAAAGAACAATATTTTCAAGCTCTGAGATTCTTTCCTCTGCCTGATCAATTCTACTGCCCAGACTTGTCTTTGTGCTTTGAAATTCCAGGAAAGAATTCTCTATTTTCTGGTGTTAAGTTTGGACCTTTCTTATATTGACCAACTAAGCTTTTATTTTCTTCACTGTTTTTGGTGCCTGTTTGAGTTCCGCTTTCTTCTTCCCTTTGCTTTCCTTGACTGTGTTTATCATCTGTCATCTGTTCATCATCAGGCACAGGTCATTGTAGATGGGTGGCTTGGGATCTGGGAAGACCTTTTGATTATTCATTAAGACTTTGGGAATTGTCAATGTTTTTTCACTCGATCTTTCTTATCTGTGAGGACTATTCTTTTTTTACTTTTTATTTTTTGTCTCATTGTTTTTTAGTTAGGTAAGGTTGTTACTGTTGGGGTCACCTTTTGTGGAATTTATTTTTTACTATTCCCACAGAGTGCTCCCCTGTTGTATTGCACTTTTCCTTCTCCTGGAGGCAGTAGTCTGTGAGGGCCCAATCACTGTCCACCTTGCTGCTCTTCTGGGTCTAGCTGCCCCAGAAGGCTGCCACCATTTGGCTGAAGCTGGATGGTGCCTGCAAAGTATCCTGTGATGTGGGGTTAAGTTCTAAGGTGAGTTGTTTATTAGCATCTCTGGATTGCCTTCTGGAGAAACTTTCAGATGCTTTGGTCTATGGACTGGTCTGCGAGATGTATGGTGGCATGAGTTTGGCTCTTATCTCCTTCTCAAGGAGTGTATTACTGACTCGGATGATGTAATGGACTGTTCCAGTTGACCTCCAGCTAGGAGATGGTGCTTGGAGGAGATAGTCTACTGTTATGGTGACCGGTTTTTTTTGCTTGGCCTTTGTTTCCCCAGGGAAATGCACAGATGACCTGGGCGATAAATAGGATTATAGAAATGTCCAAAGATTCTCAATCCCTGGACTTTTAAGGCAGATTGGAGGGGAAAAGCTTATTAGGGAGGAC
>CAUYQG010125878.1:0-10487 GCA_963574415.1 Tarsius wallacei | reverse complement strand
ACGCCTGGCTAATTTTTTGATTTATTGTAGAGATGAGGTCTCACTTGCCCAGGCGGGTCTCGAACCCGCGGGCTCAGGCAATCCACTCACCTCAGCCTCCCAAAGGCGCGGGATTACAGGCTGAGCCACCGAGCCCGGCGAGAACTGCACTTTTAAATAAAGAATTGTGTAACTATGAGAATTAACTGTAAGAAACACTTAGAATAAAAGTTGTCCTTGCTATGCCTTAAGTACTGGAATCAGAGTGCCTGGATGTGAATCTCAACTCCTTCCTTTGTTTCTAGGCAAGTTCATTAGCCTCTGAGTTTTAGGTTTCTTTACATGTACATGCAGCATAATTAACAGTACCTACATCATATTATTGTTCTAAGGATTAAAACTGATGTTGAAGCTAGGCACGGTGGCTCATGTCTATAATCCCAGCACTTTGGGAGACAGAGGCGAGAGAATTACCTGAGTTCAGGGGCTCGAGACCAGCCTGAGCAACATGGCGAGACCTCATCTCTACAATACTACTACTACTACTACTACTAATAATAATAATAATAATAAACTATTCGAGTATGGTGGTGCATGCCTGTGGTTCCAGCTACTTGGAAGGCTGAGGCAGAAGGATCACCTGAGCCCAGCAGGTTGAGGCTGTGGTGGCTGCGAATGTGCCACTGCACTACAGTCTGGGTGACAGAGTGAGACTCCAACTTAAAAAACTAAATAAAACAAAACAAAACAAAAGCCGATGTTGAATCATAGTTAACCTCAAAAATACATATCTCATTCTAACAATGATAAATTTTGACTCCAGTGGCGAACATTTTACCAATCTACTGTGTTGTTAGACTGTTTGTTTCCTGGGGCTAGCTAGACCATCACATTGTTAGATCAATATTTAATCTTTTCTAAGGATTTCTGTTTATCCTGTATGTATGAATTAGGTTGCATTTAATTATTTCCCACTCCTATTTTCTGACCATAAAACTGTAGATGAGTAATAATGCCTAAACTATATCAATAAGCCTGTATCAATCCTTTATGGTCACACAATGTACAAGATTAACAATATTGCAATTCTACTATGTATAGCAGTCATTTCTCATCTTTCTGGTAATCCTGGAAGGTGTTTTGTTTTTTAAATCTCTAATGTATACATGAGTAAACAAGCTCAGAAGAGTTGCAGGGTTATGTTCAGAGTTTCAAAACCAGTAAGTGGTGATCAAGGATATTTATGGATCTAGATCCTATGTTCTTCACCGTAATCCAAACTGCCTTGAGTTCTACCAGTGTACAAGGTGAAAATGCACTGTCTTCTCAACAGGGCTATGGGATCATCGAAGGCAGAGAACATGATTAACATTCTTTGTACCTCTAGTACTCAATTTAATGTTAAACCCATAATAGATATGCATGAAATACTCAGTGACTTGCTTTTAGAAACTCAGTTTGTATTTAAAATTTGACATAACTTGACAAGGCTGAATCTGTAATGATATTACAGCTAGAGAAAGAATGTGTCAGTCAGAAGTTCTCTCCTGAGATCCAAGATGGCCACCAGGAAGTATCAACCCACAGCACCTCTCTCACTGACCAGAACAAGGAGGACACACCCACTCGCCAGTAAACTCAGGCAACTTAAGCAGTTTTGGACAGAGGAAGCACCCTGTATTATGCTGAAGACTCTGGGAACACATAGGGATGAAGAAGGAGAGAGCCCAGGTTTGCATAGGATCTGCAGTCCTGCCTTGTACAATGAGGGGGGGTGAGTGCTCCAGAAATGGTCTGGGACAGTTCCCCTCCTCTCAGCCTCGCATGGTCATTAGACTTATACAAGAGGAGACCTGGTTAGGGCACAGCAACAAGCTGCCAGAGCCTAAGTGGAGCTGGGAATCCATCCAAGTTCAGAATGCCTACAGTCATCCCCTGAGAGCACATTCCCTACTGGTGGTGCCTGTCAGCGGCTCCCAGGCCAGGAAAGCTCACCTGCCAGTTACATTCACTCAGTGCCCACTGCCAGCATCTGGTGATGAGTTCCCCCACCAGAACAAGAAGGTTTACCTGCCAGCCTCATGTGCCCAAAGGGCGGGTCTTGCCATGACAGGGAATCTGCTACTTTTAAGTGCTGAGTTCAGCTTTTGACAGGGGAAGGGGAGTCATGGAAGTCACCTGGAGGCCCTATCCTCCAGTGGGAATGGACAGTGCCAAAACTCCTGCAGTGCTCCCAGCTGCCAGAGGGCCCATCTCCCCTCCCATTCCCCCATAGACCTCACTACAAGGGTCGGAAAGCTGTCTAGCTAACCTGACCACAGGAAAAATTCTTCAGCAGAAAGTCACTTTGAGCTTGGAGCACTGCCCAGCAAGAGTGGCAGAGCAGAAGTAAATGCCCTTCTCTCTCCCTCTGTGAACTATTTTGAATGGCAGAAAAGGCCCTAGGGCAGCAAGACTGTATCTAGCTACAAAACAACAAAACAATAATAATAGAAGTAGAAGAGCTGCACCTCACAGACGAGGTAGAACCAACAGAAAAACACCAGCAATCCTCAAGGCCCTAAAGAGGCATCACTTACAAAAGCAGCTCCCAGTCATCAAACAGTGGAAGCCACCCAGGATGACCTGTCCCTGGTGACAGACACAGAATTCAGACAATGGATGGCAAAGACAGTTAAGAAAAACCATGAGAAGTTGGAAGCAAAGATCACCCAGGCAAGAGCCCCCCAAAACAAACAAAGACATGGAAACTAAACAACATGCTGCTACATGACTTTGGAGTCAACACAGAAATCAAGGCAGAAATAAGATTCCTGGAAACAAATGTAAACAAAGACACAACATATCAAAATCTCTGGGATGCCATGAAATCAGTGATGCGAGGGAAGCTCATAACACTGCATGCTCAGATCAAGAAAATAGAGGTATTAAAAACAGCCTAACGTCAACCTAAGGGAGCTGGAAAGGCAAGAACAGTTAAATCCTAATTTCAGCAGAAAAATCCAGATTACTAAGATAAAGTCACAACTGCAGGAAATAGAAGACAAAAATATCATGAGAGGATCACCAAGATAAAAAAAAAAAAACAAACTTGTTTTTTGAAAGGATAAATAAGATTGACAGATCCCTGGATAGGTTGACTAAAAAAAGAGTGAAAGTCTGAATAAACACAATTAGAAACAAAAAAGGTGATATCACAAATGGCCCTGAATTCAAAATATTACCAGAGATTACTATGAACATTTGTATGCAAATAAACTAGACAATCTAGGGGAAATTGAGGATTTCCTGATATCATACAGCCTCCCAAGGTTGAAACAAGAGAAAATTGAAACCCTAAATAGACCAATATAATTCAGGAAATCAACCCAGTTATAAGAAACCTCCCTGCCAAAAAAAGTCCTGGACCAGATGGCTTCTCAGCTGAATTCTACAAGACATACAAGGAAGAGCTGATACCAATCTTACTGAAAGTATTTCAGGTAATCGAGAAGGAAGAACTTCTCCCTAGCTCATTTTATAAAGCTAATATCATCCTGATACCCAAAACGGACAAAGATTCAACAAGAAAAGAGAATTACAGGCCAATTTCCCTGATGAACATAGATGCAAAATATCTCAACAAGATTCTAGTAAATCATATCCAACAATGCATTTCAAGGATCATCTACCATGACCATGTGTGCTTCATTCCTGAGATGCAGGGCTGGTTCAACATTTGGAAGACCAAAAACGTAATACAGCATATTAACAGGTGTAAAACCACGAACCACATTATTATCTCATTAGACAGAGATAAAGCATTTGAAAAATACAGCATCCCTTCTTGTTAAAAACCCTTGAACATCTAGGCATCGAAGGAACATTCCTCAAAACATTAAGAGTCATCTATGACAAACCTGCAGCCAACATTATGCTTAATGGGTATAAGCTGGAAGCACCCCCAAGAACAGGAACAAGACAAGGATGCCCACTTTCACCCCTCCTATTCAACAGAGTGCTGGAAGTCCTAGCCAGAGCAATCAGGCAAGAGAAAGAAATCAGGAGTATCCAAATAGGCAAAGAGGATGTTAAGTTATCCCTCTTTGTGGATGATATGTCTCTATACCTAGAAAACCCCAGAGAGTCTGCCAAAAAACTCCTCACACTGATAAACAGCTTTGGAAATGATTCAGGATACAAAATCAATGTGCAAAAGACAGTTGAATTTCTACATACCAACAACAAGCAGGCTGGGAACCAAATAATCCCATTCACAATAGCCACACAAAAAAGAAAGAAATACCTCAACATCCACCTAACCAGAGAAGTGAAATACTTTTACAATAAAAACTACAAAATACTACTCAAAAAAATTAAGGATGATGCAAATGGAAAACATCCCACACTCATGAATTGGAAGAATCAATATTGTCAAGATGTCCATCATACCCAAGGCAATCTACAGATTCAATGCAGTACCTGTCAAATTGACATCATTTTTTACAGACTTAGGAAAGATAATACGGAAATTCATATGGAAGCAAAAAATCACAAATGGCCAAAGCAATCTTCAGCACAAGGAATCAAGCCTGAGGTATCACACTTCCAGACTTTAAACTATATTACAAGGCTACAGTAACCAAGATGGCATGATATTGGTACAAGAATAGGTGCAAAAACCAATGGAGCAGGATAGAAAATCTGGAAATAAAAACATGGCCCCTCAACCAACTCATCTTTGACACAGTCATCAATAACAACTACTGGAGAAAGAGGAACATATTTAGCAAATGGTGCTGGGAAAACTGGCTGACCACATGCAGACGAATGAAACTGGACCGCTACCTATCACCATATACAAAAATCAACTCAACATGGATCAAAGACTTAAATGTAAAACTTCAAACTATACGAATCTTAGAGGAAAATATAGGAAACACCCTTCTGGACATCAGAGTAAGCAATGAATGAATTCATGACCAAGTCCTCAAAAGCAATTGCAACAAAAGCTAAGATAGATAAATGAGACCTTACCAAACTGAAAACCTTTTTCATAGCAAAAGAAGCCATCAAGAAAGTAAAAGGACAGCCTACCGAATGGGAAAAAGTATTTGCAAGCTATGCATTTGACAAAGGCCTAACATCTGGAATCTACAAGGAACTCAAACAAATTGAAAGGAAAAAAACAACCCCATTAAAAAGTGGGCAAAGGACATGAACAGACACGTCTCAAAACATGACATATAAGCAGCAAACACACAAAAAATTCTCACCTTCATTAATCTTCAGAGAAATGAAAGTCAAAATTACAATGAGATACCACATAACACTGGTAAAAGGACAGCTATCATTAATAAAATGACACCTGTACACCTATGTTTATTGCAACACTATTCACAATAGCAAAGACATGGAACCAATCCAGATGCCCATTGAAAGTGGTCTGGATAAGGAAAATGTGATATATATACACGATGGAATATTATGCAGCCATAAAAACCCCCCAAAATTATGGCCTTCACAGTAACTTGGATGCAACTGGAGACCATCATATTAAGTGAGCTATCTGGGAACCAAAGATCTGAATACCACATGTTCTCACTCATAAGCGGGCCCTGAACACTAGTCACATTAGCACAAGGATGGGACCAGCAGTCACCGGGCACTGCTAGGGGAGGAAGGGAGAGAGGGGAGCACGTGGCAACACTACCAGGGAAAGAGAGGGCCAGCTAGAATCCCAAACTTAACCTTTGTGCAACTACTTATGTAGTAAATCCCCACGTGTAACCACAACTCTAAAATTAAAAAAAATTAAGTTTTCCTCTCTAAAGTGTTTTTCTGCTCTCAGAAACTGTGCGAGTTGGTAAAGGAGACTTAAGGCAATAGCTATTTTATCAGATATTTGTTCCAGAAATTCAAGTATCTTTATATTGTTTTATTTGCATTATCTTGTATTTAATTTAAAAATATTGCTTGCTATTAATTGTAAGTATAAGATAAATAGTGTGCTACGTTATTTACTTTTATTTATTTAATTCATCTGCAATGTGCTAAGTTCTTATCTTGTTATGATAATCCTCAAGTAGCATTGTTATTTTCATGCATTTGTTTATTTTCTGTCTCTCTGAACTAGAATATAAGCTTTCATAGAGCAGGGAGAGTGTCAGTTTCTTTTACTGCTGAATCTCTAGCACCTAGAGGGATGTCTAGTCATACTGAGTGAATAATAAGTACTTATTACACGAATAATTAGATATATGAATCAGCCTGGGACACAAAGTCCATCCTAAACAGTACTCTTTTCTGAATTCTGAGTAGCAGGGAAAGTGGCTAAGTTAAGCTTCAGGGAGCTCCAGAGTTTAGTAAAGCCACTAACTGAGACTATATAGTCTTCTTAATTCAAGCCAACCTGGGATGGAATTCTGCTTCTGTCACTTGCAAGTTATGTGACATTAGGATTGTTTTAGAACCACTCTTAGCCTGCTGCCTCCTCTGTATGGTTGGTGTATACATTCACAAATGCTCTCATAAATGTATTCAAGAAATATTTATTGCCTAACACTGTCATGGGTGCTGGGAATGAAAAAGAGTAGACCAGGCACAATGGCTCACGCCTGTAATCCTAGCACTCTGGGAGACTGAGGCAGCAGAATCGCTTGAGACCAGAAGTGGGCAACATAGTGAGATTCTAACTCGATGATAGATAGATAGATAGATAGATAGGTGTGGTGGTGTGTGCCTGTAGTTCCAGCTACTCAGGAGGCTGAGGTGGAAGAATCACTTGAGTCCAGGAGCTCAAGGCTGCCTTGAGCCATGCACCATTGTATCCAGCCTGGTGACTGAGCAAGACCCTATCTTTTTAAAAAAAATTTTTAAAAACAGGAATAAGCTGGATTAATGCATTCTCTGGTCTTTGGAAGCTCACAGTTGAGTGAATGAGACAGACAAGTCACCACTGTTTATAGCACAATGAGATTAGGGCTCTGATAGATATATTATGGCTTGCCAGTGGTAGATGTAGCAACAGTATCTGTTGCTGTTCGCCTTCTTCCAGTCCTTGATACCTTTCAAAGGCCTATAACCTGTCTCTTGAATTGTCTGAGTATAACATTTAATATGGCAGAGGGAGAGAGAGGAATTATTTCTGGCTCAGCTCTATTCAAGCATAGCTTAAAACTTCAAAAACAAACAGTCATGGCAAAATTCACAATGGAGCAAAATATACTATCTTCTGTGGAGATTCTCATCAACGTTGGCATATGACCAGTTTCCATAAACCTCTAGGATACAAGAAAGGATCTTCAAAATAAGCACTATCACTTTGGAGCAGAAGCAGCTGAGGCCTGGTTCAGCTCTGCACAAGAAAAATGTGCTGAAGCTGCTCCGGCTGGACATGGTTCTGGAAGTTTCAGGGCACTGAAATGACTTCGACAGGGACCCTGTTCTTTGGGAGTTCACAAGCTAACAGAGAAGAAACATAAACAGTTAATCTCCATGAGTGCAATTTTTTCTTTCCCAACCTACCCTGAGAGGTATTTATCAATACCTGCTCCCTCTGCTTTTTACAGATGAGGAAACAAGTTGAAAGTTGTCCAGGAACTTGGGTAGTAAGTGATGGAGCCGGGACTCACATCCAGGTTTGTCTGTGCCCAAAGTCAGACCTTATCCACCCACTATGACAATACTTCACTTTTATTATACTTGCTGAGATGTATCCACACTTCCTTATGAGACATGCAATATTCTTCCAGTAGGGTTCACACCTGAAAAATCTCAGCACCTGGCAGAGAAGAACATCCCTATTAAGTGCTAGATCAGATCTCAGAATTGCTGTTCTGAAGTCAACAGGTCAGGCTCAACTACTTCACATTATAGTGGGTTTTAAAGCAGAAGCTAGTATGATAGAAAGGAATACCAGAGCCAAGGAAGTGTACCTTTCATTTCTGAATAACAACAGATGGCATTTTGTAGGCGTGAACTCGGAGTAAACTGCATGGAGCACTGAAGTCGGACTGACCTAGTGATTAAAATAAATCACACCATTTAGTGTCTCTGACTAAGCCTTTCTACAGCTTGCTCATACCCACCCACACCTCAGCCTGGTGTTTAGAAGACTTCCTCTGTGTTTCCAGTGCCTGGTTTAACCCTTATCAGTGTTCTTATAAAAATGTTTGTTAATTACATTTCTGTATAACTGTGTGCCCGCTAGACTAAAATCACCTTACAAAGTGCTTGGCTTGATTTCTCTCCATATCCAAAAAGCCCAGTGATGTTCAGTAAATGTTTATCGGCTGACCTATCCCTCAGTAAAGTTATTATACTACCACTATATTCAAACTTCACTTTGATGGGGATTTGGACCATTCATCCATACCCTATGTTTAGAACCTTCCAGACCTTCCACTTCTGACTTATTTGCTTTTTGATGAATCTCGGTCAACTTGTTATTATTCTATTAACTGATCCAGCCTTAAGGTGTAAGCCCATTAGATGACTTACCCAAATAGAAACTATGTGGTATATAAAAAGTCTCTAATAAACACTTGTTGGAAGAAAAAAAAATTTTTGAGTTAATGCAAGCCTACCAACTGTATTATCTTATCTCAACTTTAGATTCATAGACATAATGTTAACAGAATTAAATTCTGATAGAATTAAAAATGTGAACCTAACGATTGGTGAAACTGTCAACATAAGAGAACATTTTTACACTCATAAGGAGATGATTTTCCTGGTTTTCCTCCTACTCTTTTGGCCACTCCTTTTCAATCAATTTGAATTAATCTTCTTCTTCGTGGTTGTTGTCTTCCTGCTGTGCCAGGCAAAGTCTTCTAAATTCATCACTTAAAATTTCATTTTTATGTTCTGTGTATGCATCAGCCTTATCCACTAGACTTTAGCAAATTCAGACTGAAATACAGCAAGCATTATCAAGTGTTTACTGAATTGATTGATATTTTACTGTGCTACTCAAGGCAAAAGAAAACTCTCTTCCAATCTGGAACTAGTACAATAGGTGCCATAATTTGGCTGTCATGTGTTAGATGCCAAGTGCAATTTTCTATGACATATGAGGTATTCAGGGAACAGGAAATTCTGATTCATTTTTCAGTGTCATCCTTCATCATAGCTAACAAAGTACACACCACAGGACATAACTTGGCTGAGCATTTCTCAGAACTCAGTCATTTACTCAGAACTTTTAAGATTTTTGACAATTCTAGATACCGCTGTGCTGGTTTTTTCTAATCCTTTCAGTGAAACTGAATGACTTTTAAAATTGAAATTCACTTAAAATAATTTATGTAACTATAAAAATGGAAAATTAGGATAACAAATATAACTGAAAAAAATATATAATAAAAATATTTAAAAGCTGTTTTTACATTTTCTTTTTTTTTTTTTTGAGTTGGAGTCTCACTCTGTCGCCCAGACTGGAGTGCAGTGGCCGCTCCCGGCCACCGCAGCCTCGACCCGCTGGGCTCCGGCAATCCTTCCGCCTCAGCCTTCCAAGTAGCTGGAACTACAGGCGCGCACTACCACGCCCGGCTAATTTTTTTTTTTTCTTTTTTTTATTGTAGAGATGAGGTCTCGCCAAGTTGCCCAGGTGGGTCTCGAACCCGCGGGCTCAGGCAATTCACTCACCTCAGCCTCCCAAAGCGCGGGATGACAGGCTGAGCCACCGAGCCCGGCTAAGGCATTCTTAAATCCTTCATTGTTTGGAAGAATTATTTGCTTGTCTAATTATTAACATTAGACCATGTAAAGTGAAATGTGTCCTTCAGTGTGTTTAAAGTAACCACTGCAAAAATAACAATTCAGTGTAGCTTAAGTTCATCAAAAAGAACATACCAGGAGAGCAGAGAAAAAATTGAAACTAAAAACTTCAAAATGTATGTCTGTACTTGAGAGTGGGTGTGGTCTGGAAATGATTTACATTTGCAGCTGTTACAGAAGATGCAAACCCCCTCCGCCCTTATGACCTGCAAACCCCATTCTCTCACCAAGCCCAGGGTTCTTCCTTGCTCCCTCTCACCCTCTCGCTCTCTCTCCTTGTCTCTCCACTCCACCCCTGCTCCTCGTTTTCTTCTTTTTCTCTCTACATACATATATGTGTATAATATATATAATATATATACTCAATTCTTTTTATAATCTCTACTTATTTTAGATGGATCAATGTTATCTTTACATTTGAAGGCCTTAAAAGACAGAAACAACTTACCTATTTCTATGGTTGAATTCATATCCGAATAAAGAAATTTGACTAGTTAAGAACAAAAAGCCAGGCTGGATATAACTGAATTTTGACTCACCTAGTTATGGTTGATGATATTCAGATTTCTTAAAATGATTTTCAATGATAAACCAACTCTTTAGTTAAATTTTTTTTAACTTAAATCACTTTATTAGGTCAGAAGTATATGTGAATTGCTTCACTGATGATGAAAATTTAGGGGAGAAAGAGGGAGGAGGAAAACCAGCTCATGGGACATGTAAAGAAATCATCTAGAGCCAGGAATCCA
>CAUYQG010125876.1:0-23567 GCA_963574415.1 Tarsius wallacei | reverse complement strand
TGTAAGTACCACTACTATACAATAGCTATATTCCAAACAATGACCACAAAGTTATCAAGAAAAGGTTAAAATATATTCTGTTTCAAAAAGTATAAAATGAGCTGGGCATGGCGGCTCACAACTATAATCCCAGCACTTTGGGAGGCCGAAGTGAGAAGATTGCCTGAGCCCATGAGTTCAAGACCAGCCTGGGCAACATGGCAAGACCTCATCTCTACAATAAAAAAAAATTTGTTGGGCGTGGTGGCACACGCCTGTAGTTCCAGCTACTTGGAAGGCTGAGGTAGAAGGATTGCCTGAGCCCAGCAGGTCGAGGCTGCGGTGGTGGTGAGCGTGCCACTGCACTCCAGAGAGTACGCTGACTCAAAAAAAAAAAGTATAAAATGAGCCAGTGCAGTGGCTCACACCTGCAATCCCAGCCCTCTGGGAGGTGGAGGTGAGAGGATTGCCTTAGCCCATCAAGACCAGTCTGGGCAAGCTGGCAAGACCTCATCTCTACAATAATTTTTTTTAAAAAAAATTAGCTGGGTGTGGTGGCGTTTGCCTGTAGTTCCAGCTACTAAGAAGGCTTAGGTGGAAAGCTCTCCTGAGCCTAGGAGGTCGAGGCTGCAGGGGCCGTGACCGTGTCACTGTACTCTAGGATGAGTGGCAGAGTGAAACTCCAACTCAAAAAAAAGTATAAAATGCACTTTTTAAAGATTTTCTTAAAAACTATTGAAAAAAATTTAGTACCTAAAAGTATAACCCTAAATCATCTAAAATAAACACAAATGTATAGTACCCTAATGAGATAAAAATGTGAGAACTGGAATTTCTACAATACTGTATGCACTCCTTAACAACCTATGTACTGCAGAATCACACATTAAAATCATATGGGCTTAGAAGAAAAAAAAGTGAGACAGAACACTAAAAATATATGGAGCTTTATAACCAGAGCACTGATAAAAACAACAAAAATGTGAAAAACACGACCACAAATACAACTCAACAGACATCTGCACCTGTCATCAACTCTGAAGGTGTCTTCCTACTTTGAGATAGACATAGGTCCTTCTGAAGGGCATTTACTTCCAAAAGAGACCATGTTCATCAAAACTAAAAATCCAAAAAAAAAAAAGACCAGGCACAGTGTTCACACCTATAATCCCAGCACTTTGGAAGGCTGGGGTAGGGAGGACCATTTAAGGAAAGGCATTCAAGACTAGTCTGGGCAACATAGCAAGACCTCATCTGGACAAAAAAATAAATAATAAAAAAATAAAAATCTGACTTTCATTACACCATTGTTTTTGATACACAGAGCTTTGCAACTTCCTCAGTGTTCAGGCTCTCATTGGTGGAGTACAGTAAGAAGCCATGTTCCCTAAAACACCCACAAAAATGCTCCTTGAGAAAAAGAGCCAGAATTTGGACAGAGGCCAGCTTTCAACATCTAACAAAGACACAGACACAAATAACACTAATAAAGAAGACTTTTTGACCCTTTGCCTCTCTCATTCCTCCTTCCTACTTCAAACCTTAATGAAAGCACTGATGAAAGCCGAAGTCACTTTGTTTAGTTCCTAGACCCTAACACAATGATGGGAAAGTAGAAACTGCGCCCCGGAGAAGTGCATTCTTTTAGGTAAAGATTAACTTTGCTGACTTTGTCTTTTGAGAAACCTAGATCCCTCAGACATGACTTGTATCTGCCCACTGTAATCTTAAAACAGACTCCTGAAGATGATAAGACCACACCACCCAGTGCCTGGGAACCAGACCCCCTCTCTTCCTTGGGGTCTACAAATCACCCACCCGGTGCCTGGAAAGCAGGAGCAAGACCCTCTCCCCTTCTCGGGGTCTGCAAATTATCCACAAGTGGTCAGCAAGGAAGTTATGACAGTCACGTCTACTTGATTCCACCATCTCTGGGGTAGATGATTTAAGCCAGGGGCTTGAGGGGCTACGGTACCACACTCATCTTAGAGTGCCGGTCTGCTTTCTGTCTGTGGGAAGTGATCTCTTTCTTAAATAAAACTTTTCTTTCTTCATCTCTTTGTGTTGCAAATCTTTGTGTTACTGGGATCTCTGGTTATCAACACACACCTACAGCACAGCTCTAACCCTCCTCCCTAACACTTAACATTACAAAAGAGAAAGAGTAAATGAGGAAAGTGATGTGTGAGAGCCAAGAGGATGGTAAAACACTACACCATTACCTCCTGCACATGCTACCGGTCTCAGAGCTCAGGCCAGGCCTAAAAGGAGCAGAGGGAAGAAACGCTGAACTGGAAATCAGATCAAGGCTTTGATTTAGAACACATTTTTAAAACCTGAAAATAAAACTGTGTGTTAGTACCTAAAAGTAACCTAAATAGCTACAGGGTCTGCCTGAGATTTCACATAGGAGTGGGATCAAAGAACAGTGATAGAAAAAATAATTAAGCTATTCCTTGATTTTATGCTGAGATCAGCCACTCAATAAATTGGTTACACACATACTCACACACACAAAATAATGTTTAAGAAATAAGAATATTCTTGGTTGTATTGTTTTGAGGGACTATAGTTCCAAAGAACATTTGAGAGAAGTAATTTTTCTTTTTTTTAATTTATTTATTTTTTATTTTAAAGATGTGGGGTACAATTCAGGATTAGGTATACAAGTGGTCATCATGCAGGTAAAGTTTGAGACTCCTTTGGGTCCCCATTTTGCCTGGTTTGAGATCAGGTAGAAATATATTTTTAAATGTTCTTGCCTATAGAAAGTTTAAGATGGGCCTCATATATATATTCATATATATATATATATATATATATATATACACATATACACACACATATATAATGAAATTAAATCAAAATCATCAAAATTCATCAAAGCAGAACAAAACCAAATTCATCAAAGCAGATCAAAATCAAAATTCATCAAAGCAGAAAACATTGATACCATACTTTCACACAATCTTTCTAGGAGATAATTATGATGGTTTTAGAAATGTCTTTTAAGTCATGCAATATTTTTAAAATACACAAAATAAAAGGTAATCTACAAGGGGGGGAATAGCGACATTTTCTTACACTTATACCAGGTATATCATGAGATTACCTAAGAGGAAAATACTTTAATACATTATCTATTACTTAAAAGTGGACATAATTTTTCAGTTAATAACCATATATAGGTAGAAGGAATCTCTTACCTTTTAAAAGGCACAGCATTTTTCAGAACCACCTCTACCTCAGCAATAGTTGCTCTAGCAAGATCTGCCACAGTAAGAAAGCCAGAAGCATAGAGGGCCCTGGCTCGCTGTGCATTGAGTAAGGATACCCGGACCAGGTCACACAGCTCCCTCTGGATGCCAAATGTAAGACGCTTCTGAAATTGGGAAAGTAGCAGTTCCATGTTGTGCCAGCCCAGACGGTTGGAAAATACTGTAATCATCCCTAGAACATTCAGAGAATATGCGTTGAATTAAAAAGTCCTTGTAGACTAATTCTGCATTTCTTTCAATGTTCTTTTCCTAGTTTTGCTTTTTTCCTGCAGAATTACAAGGTTGAATAAAGGTCCAAGGTATAGGTTTAACATGAGAGTAGATCTATATTAAAGGCCTACCTAACAGACAATAATGTACTAAGCACATTAAATGTCATCTTGTTTATTCTTAATCCTGAACTGAACACCTGAAAACTGAGGCAGAACACATAAACAAACAAAAAAGCCCTCACCCTTCTTCATTCTTTTCTCCCTCCCCCTCCCCTGCCTTTACTTTCTTTTAAGGAAGAACCAAAAAAACCATAAAGGACCCTTTCCACCTAGAGGAAAACAAAACTGATTTAAATATTCAAATGCTAAGAGGACTATAAAGAATGGAGTTCCCATTGTTATTTTCCTCAAAGAAACATTGCCCAGCTCAATAGCTGTACCTTCTTAAAATAAAAAGGCCAAAGCAGCCAGTGTCAAGTCATTAAGAAAGTCACTTCCCTCTAAGAACACTTAACCCAAGAGGCAATCTCTCTGAGGCTAGTGAGCAGTAGAGTGAGTTCCTCCCTTCTTACTACCCTCTCTTCTCATCTTCCCCTCAGAGCTCCCTCATAGCACACATCTTCACACTGAAACCTCTTACACATATAAATACACACGGCCTCTAGCTTCTTCCTAAGGGCTTGTAAAGATTCCTTAGTAAAATCAGACCCAGAATTTCTGTTGGCCTAGCTCAGGGGTTAATATATTAAAGTAGACCAGTGGTTCCTTAGAAGAGATAATATTTAGAGGAGTCAAACGGGAGTTCAGAAGTCACTCTACACCTACCATCCTCCTCTCCAACAACGTGTATTAATTAATCATTACCTCGATGAGGAAAGGGAGACCACTGAGAACTTTGTTTCTCTTTCTTCTTGTAACAGAGGGAAAAAAAGAAAAGAAAAAGAAATCAAGAGAGGGACAGTCAGCAGATTGCTAAGGAACATAGGTCCAGACATTCAGCTAGTTGCCAGCCTCTGCAGCATGGTACTGAGCCTTGAGGAGCCATAGTTTTGGATTTTCTGATGATGACAGAACTATACAGAATTACAGCACTTGTAAAGAGGCCTACAATAAAAAGGAATTTGAAAAAAAAGTAATTTTAACATCAAAATACAGAGTCTTAAACAAATGTGAAACCCTCTGTTTAACTGACCTGCATAAACGGCAGCTGACTGTTGCAAAGATTGAATCTGTCCACGATTGCATCCATATTTCTGATTAATTTCCTTTAAGGGAACTTCACTGATTAAATCTAATAGCACAAGACTTGTAAAAAACCTAAGAATAAATCACCAAAAGTATAATAAGAGATAATTTATGTCTGCTATGAAAGTACAATGTGTGTGGCAAAACAGCTAAGAAAAGCAACAGAGGGTTTACACACTCTGGGTAGATTCCTAATAGAAAATAGGGTTAGTGGACAAAGCAAGATCAATGTTTGCAAAGCAAGTTTTGACATGCATCGGTACTATAGCAAAGAACTAATATCTGTATAACCCAAAGAGTTGCCCATATTTCAATATTGCTAGTTAATTTCAAATATATATATATATGACTTGGTTCAAGAAAAGTGATGGCACAAATATTTAAAAGATGTCACATAGTTACATGATAATCTAATCATTGTTTCAATAAAATGACTGAATCTAATTATAAAATCCAGTTTTTATTTGAAAGGCAACAGTAGCATGAATAATCCAAGTATGTAAGTTATTACAAAATTTATCTTGACTGTATTGTAAATAACATACTAGAGATGAAAGCCTTAAGAAAAAATAATTTCATTATATTTCAAAACTAACAGCCCGTACAATTTCCTGCAACTGAATCTTTTGTTAGCTCTTCTCTACTGGAAATGAATCACTTCCAAGGATGATACAATGCATAACTCCAAATGAAGCCACAGTAAGTTGGCAGTTCTTCTAATTCATACTTCCTTTACAAAAAGAAGTAATTAAATATTTGACTGAAAAAAATCTTTATATGTAATGGCTGCTAAACTATAAGCTACGGAAAGAAACTAAAATAAGTTCAGTAAACACAGGAAACTGAAAATTTTACTACAGCCAGCCAAAATCTGTATTTTGTTGACAATTAAAATGACTACAATAAACTAGATATCTAGTATAAGACACTGTATTAAATACTGGAGAGCTCAGGGACCTTGAAGTTTACCTTTTATGGATGGCCATTTGCCGATGATGTCTCTCAGTTCTGGCTACTACTTTTCCTTTCACACAGCGAGCCAAGAACCCTTCTTCAACACCCACTAATTCTGCCACCTTCTTCATAGAAGTTGGCAACTTTTCCCATAAACAGAAAAATCGATACCAATCAATAGTAGTCCAATCCTCAAACATAGGTGTAACCTACAGGGAAGATGCATCATTCATTACAAAATTATTGCGTTACAAAAAATATATAAATATAAACGTCATGTTAAAGACAAAAGCCTCAGGATTTAGAAAAATTTAAGTGATAATATTCATTTATACAGAAACACCATTTATTCACAAGCAACACACTGCCAGGACAAAAGGAAAAGAGGCCACTATACAAACTAGATTTTATAGAATCCAACCAAGTCTTTAATCATGGACAATTCAATATCAATATTCTAACTTTAGGTACAACCTTAAATATTTTATATAGTTTCCAAGAAAGAATCAATAAAATAAAGAGGAGAAGAGGGAAGGAAAAAGCAATATTTAGAGTTGATATATTACTAAGATGTCCAGGATTCAACAAGAAACTATGAGATATACAAAAAACAGAAAAGTGTGCCCCAAATACAGGTGAAAAAGCAGTCAAGAAACACCTTTGAGAGGTTCAAGATGTTGGAATAACCAAAGACTTGAAAACAAATAATTTAAATGTGGTCAAAGAACAAAAGAAAAACATGCTTAAAGAAGTAAAAGAAGGCAATGTCTCATCAAGTGGAGAATACGAATAAATAAAAAATTATAAAAGAGAGCCAGTTGAGAATTCTGGAGTCAAAAAGTACAAGTGAATAGTTCACCCGAAAGATCAACAGTATATCCAAGCTGACATAAGAAAGAATCAGCAAACATGAAGATAGATTGATAAAGACTATGCAATCTTAAAGAGAAGAGGGAGAAAAGTGAAAAAATGAAAAGAGCCTCAAAGCACTGAAAAAAAGCAATGAGAGAAAACAGAAGTAATTTTAACAGAGGTAACCATACAAATTAGTCAAACTGGTTTGTTGTCAGGTAAAGAATAAAACAGAAATATACACAATAACAAATGGAAATTAGAAATATATATCCAAATACAAATGAAAATTAGTACATAAAAGTTTGCATCTTGAGTCACTGAGTAAATGAATCTTTAATAAATGATGCTAGGATTCCAAATAGGCATTATAAAAAAAAAGATAAAACTGAAGAACCATATACCACAGAAAACTTCAAATGGAGCAGATCTCAAAATAGAGGGATCCCCAACTATGCAATTACTTGTAGAAAATGTGAAAGAATTCCTTAACAACTCAGAGCAAAAAGACTTTCTCAGTGATTCAAAAGTTCATAAATTCAGCTGCACTTTTAAAAAATGCTAGACAAAGCATACAATAAGAAAAGCCAAAAGACAAGTGAAATACCAGGAGGAGAATACTTTCTACTTTTACCTCAAAACATTAATCTGCCTAATATATAAAAAACCTTTAAAACTTAAGAAGAGTAAGCTGGGCAAAGTGGCTCACACCCATAATCCTAACACTTTGGGAGGCTGAGGTGAGAGGATTGCCTGGCCCACTGGTTCAAGACCAGCCTGGACAATTTGGTGAGACCTCATCTCTACAATAAATCAAAAAATAAGCCGAGGCATGATAGCGCGTGCCTGTAGTTCCAGCTACTTGGAAAGCTGAGATGGAAGGCGCGTGCCTGTAGTTCCAGCTACTTGGAAGACTGAGATGGAAGAATCGCCTAAGTCGAGCCTGCAGTGGCCGTGAGCGTGCCACTGCACTCCAGCCTGGGCGACAGAGTGAGACTCCAACTCAAAAAAAAAAAAAAAATTAGCCGGACCTGGTGGTATGTACCTATAGTTCCAGCTCCTTGGAAGGCTGAGGTGAAAGGATCGCCAGAGTCCAGCAGTTAGACACTGGGGTGGCCGTGAGTGTGCCACTGCACTCCAGCCTGGGTGACAGAGTGAGACTCCAACTCAAAATAAATAAATAAATAAAAGATGAGTGTTGGACATGATGACTCACTCCTGTAATCCCAACACTTTGGGAAGCAGAGGCAAGAGGATTGCCTGAGCCCAGGGGTTCAAGAACAGCCTGGGCAACTTGGCTAGACTTTCTCTCTACAGTAAATAAAAAAAATAGCCAAGCGTGGTGGCGCCTGTAGTTCCAGCTACTTGGAAGGCTGAGGAAGAAGAATCACCTGAATCTAGCAGGTCGAGGCTGTGGTGGCCGTGAGCATGCCATTCCACTCCAGCTTGGGTGACAGAGTGAGACTCCAACTCAAAAAAAAAAAAAAAATTAAGAGGAACACCAAAAACACAATAGATAAATGAGTAAAAGACATGAAAGATTCACTGGGGGTGGGGAGGGCCAATCACCCTTAAACAGAAGGAAAAAAATGTTCAAATTTGCTCTTAATATTAAAAGTGCAAATTAAAACTACACTCAAAAATACAAAAGCTTGACAATATACTCTATTTGTGAGGCTGGAAACAAACAATCGTTCTCATATACCACTGGTGAAACTGGAAAATGAGACAAGTTCTATGGAGGGCAACTTTGCAAAACCAAAATCACTTACACCTTTACGCTTTCCCCAGCAATCATACTTTGGGGGAAATCTTTCCTAAAGATACACCGCCACAAAAACTAAACACTATATGTATCAAGTTATTTACTGCAGCATCACTTGCCACAACAAAATATTGAAAACAATACACATGTCCATCAATAGGGAATTGATTGAATAAGCAACAGTATACCCACCTATACAATGGAGTTATACAGCTTTAAAAAAGAATAAAAGATCTCCATGAACTGATATGAAGTAATTTCCAAGATATGTTGTTAAGGAAAATAAAGAAGGTATAGAATAATATATACAGCATGCTATCCTCTGTATAAAAAGAAGGTGAAGTAAAAATATATGCGTGTGTGTGTTTCTAACTTTTATAAAATGAAAACAAAAGAGATACATAAAAAATGAATGAAAACAGTCATCTATAAAGATGGGTGGAAAAGGAATGCATGACATAGATACAGGAGTCAGACTTCTCTGATAATTCCTTTTTGTATAGTTTTGAATTACTTGTTTTAAATGTTCAAAAATCAAATATCCTTGGTCTGATTAGTTGTAAAAAAATCAAAATAAATAAATAAAATATTACAAGCAAACTTTAAATGTTTTATTTAACTTAAGATATAAATGTATGTTTCTTCGCCAATATTTTGTGCTAGGCTCAAATCCTTTTTTTTTTTTTTTTGAATTGGAGTCTCACTCTGTCACCCGGACTGGAGTGCAGTGGCCGCTCCCAGTCACTGCAGCCTCGACCTGCTGGGCTCCGGCAATCCTTCCACCTCAGCCTTCCAAGTAGCTGGAATTACAGGCGCGCGCTACCACACCCGGCTAATTTTTTGATTTATTGTAGAGATGAGGTCTTACCAAGTTGCCCAGGTCAGCCTCGAACCCGCGGGCTCAGGCAATCCACTCACCTCAGCCTCCCAAAGCGCGGGATTACAGGCTGAGCCTCCGAGCCCGGCTTGTTATTACTTTCTTAGTTAAATTATACCCACAACACATTGTCTAAAAAATCCAGTTTCTGTTGTGTAATATGAAGTTAGAAATTAAAGACAATTGCAAAATAATCTTTGAGCAGTACCCTTCTGGTTTTTTCCAGTCTAGATTTTTGTAACTTTTTCTCAGAACTTTTGCAGTTATCTCACATATTTCATCAACAACTTTTTTAGTAACTTGCATTAAATCTAATTTTCACAGATGTAAAATGGCATAAATAAGTTTGAGAATAAGCATACCTAACTGGTGAAGAGCTCACAACCCAAATGGTGAGAAAAGCGCATGAGACACTAACCAAAAGCATTTAGCATACCAATGTCCACCATCCGTCTTTATGTTTTGCAGAGGGGATAAAGTAGTTAGGCAATTTGGCAGAAGACTTTTATTAATTTTTTACAAGAGAATTTACTATAAATAATAGATAATAGTTATTAAATATTTACTATATCAAATATTAATCAGACTATCAGACCTGAGATGGGTATTATTATTATCCCCATTTTACAAATAAAGAAATGGAATTTTCAAAGACCCACAGTTATACAATTATTAATGATGAGGCCAAAAGTTGAACTTAGGCAGTCTGACCCAAAAGCCTTATCTTAGCCATATAATAAATGAGACTTATTTTTAAGGCCATGGTAGATGCCTGGTAAGACATGCTTTGAAATTCCTCCTAGTCACATTCTAGTGTGCAGAACTTTGCACCCATTATCACCCACGTGTTATGCATGTTTGTAAGAAAAAAACGGGTACTATCTAGACATTTGCCCTCTGCTCACTATATAATGCTTTTTATTAACACATATTTCCTGATAAGCCTTTGTCTTTCTAATGAGAATTTCAGTTTTACTCCCCACACTCCCCCACCCCCGTCACCTGCTTAAAATAAATTATCTCTGGTCACAGTCTTGCCAGAGAATACTATCTCAAACTCTATTTTATCCAATTCTTTTCCTTTTTCTTGAGTAAGTGTCTCACTCTGTCACCCAGGTTGGAGTACAGTGGCACAATCAGGGCTTACCACAGCCTAGACCTCGTGGGCTCAGTCAATCATTCTGTCTCAGTTCCCCAAGGAGCTGGGACTACAGGCGTGTGCCACCCCAGCCGGTTAATTTTATAATTTTTTTTTTATAGAGACAGGGTCTCACTATGTTGCCTAAGTTAGTCTCAAACTCCTGGGCTCAAGCAATCCTTTCATCTCAGTCTCCCAAACTGCTGATATTACAGGTATGAGCCACTGCACCTGGCCTATGCTATCTAATTTTTATCAAAACCTTTGTTATAAGGAATAATATTCATAAGGATTGTCCAATGTAAACAAACTTTTTAAATTCCTAATTGCATTTATTATAGAGATTTCATCAACAAAGTATCTTTTGAGGACTAAATTTCTCTTAGGCAATAAGATACAATGCTTTTCCTAAACTTGTTTTGTTTTTTATCTTAGAAATATTGAGATTAGGCTGAGTGTGGTGGCTCAAGCCTATAATCCCAGCACTTTGGGAGGCCGAGGCAAGAGAATTGCCTGAGCCCAGGGGTTTGAGACCAGCCTGGGCAACTTGACGAGATCTCATCTCTACAATAAATCAAAAAATTAGCCAGGTATGGTAGTGCGCCTGTAGTTCCAGCTACTTGGGAAGCTGAAGAGGAAGGATCACCTGAGCCCAGCAGTTCGAGGTTGCAGTGGCCGTGAGCATGCGACTGCACTCCACATCCACCACAGCCTCAACCTGCTGCTCAGGCAGTCTTTCCACCTCAGCCTCCCAAAGTGCTGGGATTACAGGCATGAGCCACCATTTCTGGCTATGATCCTATTTTTAATTTTCTGGTATCCCATTGTGCTTTGTCATTCCCTTATGTACTGTAAAGTACATATTTTATAAACCATCTCAAATCTTTTAGAAGAGGAGGGAAAAAACAGATTAAAAGGTCACTAGAACATTTAGCTTGTTACTTTGAAAGAATTCTCTTACCTGTTCTCTATTCCCACCACTACTAACCTAGTCAAAGAAAACAGACAAGATGTTCCCTTAGGGTATCTTTGATGCTTATATTATATATATATATATATATATGTGTGTGTGTGTGTGTGTATATATATATATGTATATCATATATATATTTATATATATCATATAACTTTTTCTCTCCTCACTCTCACAAATGTAATTGTTAAGAAAACAGAACTTACCAGATAGACAATATGAAGATCATTCTCTAAAACAAAGCCCTTCATTGCTCT
Organism: Tarsius wallacei; assembly: GCA_963574415.1. Taxonomy (NCBI): domain Eukaryota; kingdom Metazoa; phylum Chordata; class Mammalia; order Primates; family Tarsiidae; genus Tarsius; species Tarsius wallacei. The sequence goes on along the minus strand of CAUYQG010125876.1, from coordinate 12,037 downwards.
TTGGAGGTCAGCAAAAATATCTAAAGTATCAGCTGGAGAGAGTGAAGAAGAAAGAGTAGCCGAACCAAGATGTGTTGGACGATACACCTTTCCTTGTTTGAGGGTGGGATGGGGAAACAGGGGAACAAAATGTTAAAAGTAAAATAAAACAAAATACTACCTTTCTGGATTCTATAACTAATCCTCTCGGGTGATAAGTTTTACAAAAGAAAACTATTTAATGCATGAAAATTTATGAGTAGTCTCTATGCTAATTATCTGAAGTTTCTGAACACAACACTGATTTACTAAAAATGAGTTGACACACTACTCAAAAAAAATGTCCTCTTATACTACTTGAAAAGTCAATTTTCTTTTACTGAGCAGTCTTACTTTAAGTCACTAAGGATGAAAAAGCGAGTAAACTGTACATGAGAAGTGATATTTAACACTTACCTTCTCTTCCATCACTGGCTTCTATAATCTGGATGAATTCATTTTCTAGCAGCCACATCACACAGGCCTCAAGTGCTCCAAGGTGAACAGACTCTTGATTTCTCTGAATTCCTTGATTCCCTTCTTTTATACTTGCAGCCAAAAATGTGCAAGAAGCATAAGTTTGCATATCTTGCGACGTACTTGCTACTCCACCAACTATTATCTGATAGAAGATGTTTAAACATTTCTGTAACATTTTATTAAGACATGCAGGCCCTCTTGATATGAAGGATATAAAAGTAATTTTATCCTCAAAATCATAATGCAGAGACTCTTGATTATAAACTTTTCCCGTCAGGTTCTGTGACTCATGCCTGTAATCCCAGCACTTTGGGAAGCGAAGGTGAGAGGATCACCTGAGCCCAGGGGTTCGAGACCAGCCTGGGAAACTTGGCGAGACCTCGTCTCTACAAGAAATAAAAATAAAAAAAATTTAGCCAGGCATGGTGGTGCATACCTGTAGCTACTTGGAAGGCTGAGGCAGAAGGATCACCTGAGCCCAGCAGATAGAGGCCACAGTAACCATGAGCATGAGACTGCACTCCAGTCTGGGAGATAGAATGAGACTCTGACTTATCTTAATGCTACAAGAAAGGGATTGGCAGTAACGGGACACTGCCGGGGAGGTGGGGGAGCACATAACATCAATAATGGTACCTTATCCTAAACCAGGTGAAGTGAGGACCAATAGGAGGCCCAAAGTCCACCTGTATGTACCTCATCCTGAACTGGACCCCACATCATTAAAATAAAATAATAATAATTTTTAAAACCATGAAAAGAAAACTTTTCCATCAACACTCATTGTAGTTGTAAATAACACATAATGACAATTTAAAAATTTCTCCTTAAACGTAGATAGAATATTTTATTGTAAACAAAAATAAACGAATCATTATTCATCTGAAATTTCAGATCTGACAACATATATAAAGGAGATAGTGATGACTCATGTCCATTAACCAAATAAATTCTTTTCATTAATTCTCCTGAAATATGCAGGCATGTAGGAATGCTACTATTGAACACTTTTCACCCAGAAAAGGGGTGGAAATAAGTACAAAAAAAGATGGAGTCAGCCATGTCTTGTGGATATAATTTTCCCATAACTATCCTATCATATATACTAATTTGCCTCTTGTCTTCTTTTACTCTGTATTGCACACATATCAAAACATCATAAACAGAGCTATCTCATTCTTTTTTTTTTTTCATTTTAAAGATGTGGTGTACAATTCAGAATTAAGTATAAAAGTGGTCATCGTACAGGCTAAGTATGGGCCTCCCTTTAGTCCCCACTTTGCTGGTTTGAGATCAGGTACCCTTATTGATGTTATGTGCCCCTCCTCCCCTCATCCCCCTGCCGCCCACCCATGCATTATCCCGCTGCTGCCAATCCCTTTCTTATAGTATTATGATAAATGTTCAGGATCCACTTATGAGTGAGAACATGTGGTACTTTGTTCTTTGCTTCTGTGACAGATCACTGAGTATGACATAATCTAAATCCATCCAAGTTGCTGCAGAGTCCATATGTTTGTCCTTTCTTTATGGCTGCATAATATTCCATTGTGTATATGTACCACATTTTTTTATCCGTCCAGTTTTGATGGGCAGCAGAATTGGTTCCATGTTTTTGCTATTGTGAACGTGCGTGTGCAGGTATTTTTTTTGTAGAATGATTTGAGTGTTTCTGGGTATATTCCCAGTAGGGGAATTGCTGGGTCATATGGAAGGTCAAAGTCTAGTTCTTTTAGAAATCACCACACTGTTTTCCAAAGAGGCTGCACTAGTTTGCATTCCCACCGGCAGTGTAGAAGCGTTCCTTTTTCTCCACATCCTCGCCAGCATCTGTTTGTTTTGTTAATGATGGCCATTCTTTCTGGGGTTAGGTGGTATCTCAATGTGGTTTTGATTTGCATTTGTCAGATGATTAGTGAGGCTGAGCACTTTTTCATGTGTCTGTTGGCTGCCCGTATATCTTCTTTGAGAAGTGTCTAGTCATGACTTTTGCCCACTTTTTAATGGAGCTGTTTATTCTTTTCCTTTTGGCACATTTGAGTTCCTTGTAGATCCTGGATGTTAGACCCTTGTTAGATATACAGTTGGCAAATATTTTTCCCATTCTGTGGACTGTCTCTCTACTCTCTTGATGATTTCTTTTGCTTTGCAGAAGCTTTTCAGTTTGATGAGATCCCACTTGTCTGTCTTATCTCTTATGGCATGGGCACTTGGGGTTTTGATAAGGAATTGTTTGCCAGTTCCAATTTCCATAAGGGTATCTCCTGCATTTTCTAAGGTTCTTATAGTTTGGGGTTTTACTTTTAGGTCTTTGAACTATTTAGAGTTGATTTTTGTGTATGGTGATCGGGAGAGGTCCTGTTTCAATCTTCTGCATGTGGTCAGTCAGCTTTCCCAGCACTATTTACTGAATAGGTTCTCTTCTTCCCAGTGGTTGTTGGTGGAGGCTTTGTTGAAGATGAGTTGGTTATCTCATTCTTTTTAATAACCACAAAGCACAGTTTTACCACAGTTTACTTAGTATGAATGGTATTTGGGGTTTTTCCAATTTTTTCCTATTACAAATAGTGCTATAATAAACATTGCTGTACATTTAATTTGATGCGTCTTCACAAATATTTCCCTAAGTAAAATTCCTAGATGTGAAACTGCTAGATAAATGGGTATGTGCATTTTTTATATTAGGGGGTATGCCCAGTTGCCCTCCAAACAATTTTTAGCAGTGGATTAAAGCATCTACTTTCTAAATCCCTACCTATGTTATCAAGTATTTTCTTTCTTTTTTTTTTTTAGTTGGATTCTCACTCTGTTGCCCAGGCTGTAGTGCAGTGACATGACCACAGCTCACCACAGCCTTGACCTCCTGGGCTCAGGCAATCATTCTACCTCAGCCTCCCAAGTGTCTGGGACTAAAGGCACATGCCACCATGCCTGGCTAATTTCTTGATTTTTTGTAGAGACAAGATCTTACTATGTTGCCCAGGCCAGTCTTGAACTTCAGGACTCAAGCAATCTTCCTGCCTTGGCTTCCCCAAGTGCTGGGATTACAGGGATGCCACCATATCTGGTCTTTTTTCAAACTGATAGTTGAAAGGAAAAAAAAATAAAAGAGTATAGGTACAAGTACCCAAATCACCAGCACTAATACTGAAACCAATACCAAGTCATGCTGGTTTATGCACAGAAATGTTTTCTGAATGGAAACATATAACACTGAAAAGAACTAGTTTTCTGTATTGTTGGAAACTTCTAATCACATATATGTATAACTTGATTTTATATTAATGTCAACAGGTATTATCTGGATGAAGACACTAGGGTTCATTTTTGTCACATTTTCCTTAAATTCAGGAAATAAATAATATCTAAAAAATAAAAAGAACCACCTGGCATTTGGTTTTCAGTCATTTTGAAATGGACTGATATAGCACTAGTTATATTAAGCTCCAGGAAATAATTACATACTCATATAATCATATATATTATATATGTACACATACACATACACACACACGTATCTATCTATCTATATATTATATATATACATACATACACACAAGCTGACCCTTAAACAGCATGGAGGCTGGGGCAATGACTACCCAAACAGTGAAAAATCTGTGTATACCTTTTGATTCCCCAGAAACTGAGCTCCTTATATCCTACTGTTGGCCTTATCAATAACATAAACAGTTGATTAACATTAATATTTTATATGATATGCATTATATACTGTATTCTTACAAAAGTAAGTTACAGAAAGGGCTATTAAGAAAATCATAAGGAAGAGAAAACATATTTGCTATTCATTAAGTGAAAGTGGATCATCATAAACAGGGGTCCTCAACCCCCAGGCCACGGACTAGTACCAGCCCGTGGCCTGTTAGGAATCAGGATGAACAGCAGGAGGTGAGTGGCAGGTGAACTAGGGAAGCTTCATCTGTATTTACAGCCACTCCTCATCACTCACATTACCGCCTAAGTTCTGCCTTCTGTCAGACCAGAAGTGGCATTAGATTCTCATTGGAGTGTGAACCCTACTGTGAACTGCACATATAAGGAATCCTGTAGTGCTCCTTATGAGAATCTAATGCCTGATGATCTGAGGTAGAGCTGAGGTGGTGATACACTGGGAAGTGACTGCAATTACATTATCAGTGAGGTTGACTGCACATCCCTCCACCGCCCCAGTCCATGGAAAAACTATCTTCCACAAAACCAGTCCTGGATGCCAAAAAGGTTGGGGACCACTAATCATAAAGATCTTCATCCTCATCGTACTCACATAGAGTAGGCTGAGGAGAAGGAGGAAGAAGAGAAATTGTTATCTCAGGGGTGGCAGAAGTGGAAGAAAATCTGCACAGAGGTGGACCCACGCAATGTAAACACTGTTGTACAAGGGTCAACTGAACATAATTCATGTATTTCAGACTTGGGAAGGCTATAAGTATAAAAATCTTATTAAAAGATACAAAGCTAAGATTTTCACATACTAAAGTTTTACCACGTTAATGCAGATATAAAAGAACAAATGGTAATTTAGTTTAATACCCTCTTACCTCCAGAATAGCTCGTATCATGCTAGCAGTTACTTCTTCTCCTTCTCGTCTTTGCAGAGAGCTGCGAAGAGGTTTTAGAGACCCCTGAAGTAGAGCTATGCCTTTTGATTTCTCAGAGTTCTTACAAACTAAGATACTTTCACCTATAACCAAAAGACATACATTTGCAAAATCCCAACACAGTTCCATAAAATACTGCTAAAGAGATTTTTCAGGGGAGGGGGAACACACCTCATCGATAAGGGTGTCTGCATAATGAACATTTGTATACCTAAACTTGAATTGTACCCCACGTCTTTAAAATAAAAATTTTTTTAAAAGAAAGATTTTAAGTTGTCTTACTTGTTTAAAAGAAGAGGGTAAAGGAATGAAATCACCTATTGGATACAAGGGGCACAGGCACGAGTGGTGGGTGCACTTAAAGCCCAGACTTCTTCACTGCTATATAATGCAACTCCATAGCCAAAAACTATTTGTACCCCCAAAGCTATTGAAATAAAGAAAAAATTTTTTCTTTCAATAAAATCACGCTAAACTTTTAAAAAATAGGAGATAAGAGATGATAGTGGTTGTTATAGTAATAAAATTGTGGCTAATGTTTTTCATTTTTGAACTTGGAGAGAGGAGATCAGAATATGCTACCCTAAAGTATGCTACTTTGGCATAAAAATTATTTCGAGCTGAAGGCCACTGGGAAGCAGCAAGAACAAAAGGAACTCTGTCCTCTCCCTATCTGTCTAAAAGCAAGACTACATTTCCCTTTGTGAACATATATCCCCTCTCCACTCCCTTACCAGGAAGAGAACAATTCTTTTCAAGAGAGACAAAAGGTCAGAACTGAGATGGGTCTGCACAAATACTGCTATATTAACCTCTATCCTCCAATAGTTTCCCCCACAGATTTACCATCTCACAATTTACCAACCCTAATAGCCCAAATATATTTTCCTTTGCCTTATCATTTCTCCACAATTGATTACCCATTATTAAAATGTTATATAAGATCCCAGGTCTAACAGCTTTTTAGATCTTTAATTTTTTTTTCCCCTCCAGGGTCTCATTCTGTTACCCAGACTGGAGTGCAATGGCACGATCACGGCTCACTGAAGCCTCATAGGTCTCTAGTTCTTTTCTATGAAGGCCTCCATGAACTTGAAAACTAAAATATTAACATCAAATAAAGCTTATATGCCTTTTTGCCTGTTAATCTGTGTTTTGTCAGTTTAATTAGCAGAACCTAAGAAAGTAGAGGAACAGCTTTTTATTCTCCCACAGGATTAACCATTTTACTGAATAGCCAAGTAATTAGAAGTACTTACAAACCTATAAAGTAAAACATAGATCTAAATGATTATGAGTTACACATGATGGCTGTTAAAATACAGATCATAAGACTGACAGAATTGACTCTTTGTGGCAATAAGATACCAAATTACGTTTGAGACCAGCCTGGGCAACTTGGTGAGACCTCATCTCTACAACAAATCATAAAAACTAGTCAAGTGTGGTGGCATGTGCCTGTATTTTCAGCTACTTGGAAGGCTGAGGCGGAAGGATCGCCTGAGCTCAGCAGGTTGAGGCTGCGGTGGCTGTGAGTGTGCCACTGCACTCCAGTCTGAGCAACAAGAGTGAGACTCCAACTCAAAAAAGAAAAAAAAAAAAGATTCCAAATTACAAACAAGACCTAAGGCCATGCCAGGCAAGAGTTAAGTCAAACACCCCTGCATTTAAATAATAAACTATGTTCTTACTGCCATATGTTTTTTTTCTTTGTCTCTAGTAGCTAAACAACCTGGAGATAAGCAATATTGAAACAATTGCCCTCACCAACCACCAGACACTAACTGACTGACTGACTGATCCCTCTATCCCACAAGCTATCACTACAGCTTTGACTGGACAAAAGACTGGTTTCAGTAACTTTGGATAAGAGACCACTGATCATGAACTGGTTCTTGCCAATTTACAGAGCCTACACTTTGATTGCCTTTATGTCTTTACTTCACCTTAGACGTATAGGGCCTAATTGTAACTCATTTAAATGTGAAGTCTCTACCCCAAAGTGAACATGAGACATATGTAATATGCTCATGTTTGTTTACTATGCATGCTTACATCCCCCACTTTGTGAATATTCACAGTTCTTCCTATAACCTATTAAATAATTTATTTAGCCAACATATTCTGCATAAATTACCGTCTCACCTTCCCTCCCTCAAATCACCTGCTTTTGGTTTCAGCCAAAGGATATGCTTCCCACCCACAAGTTGCGATTCCCTTCTTAATAAAGCTCAGCCGGGAACAGTGGCTCACGCCTATAATCCCAGCACTTTGGGAGGCCGAGGTGAGAGGACTGCCTGAGCTCATGGGTTCGAGACCAGCCTGGGCAACTTGGCGAGACCTCATCTCTACAAAAAATCAAAAAATGAGCTGAGTGTGGTGGCACATGCCTGTAGCTCCAGTTACTTGGAAGGCTGAGACGGAAGGATTGCCTGAGCCCAGCAGGTTGAGGCTGAAGTGGCCATGAGCATGCCATTGCACTCCAGCCTGGGCGACAGAGTGAGACTCCAACTCAAAAAAATAAATAAATAAAAATGGCATTATGCTGGAGAATCCTTACCACCCAAGGCAGAGAGAAGATACATATGCTGCTTTCCTAATATCAATGCCAGATAGAGACTCAAGATAGGATAAAGTATACAGGTTATAAACTCAGTGATAACTGGTTATTTATCCCAGACAAAATTACAAAATGATAGACACCATTAAATAAACAAAAGACATCAGCAAGGTGGCAGAATAGGAAGTCCCAGGCTTCACTACTTCCCCACAGAAGGTTCCGCTACCAACTATCTACACACAAAAAAATCCTTTGTGAAAACCCCACAACTTGGGAATAAGCTGAGACTTCTGCATGGATCACCGAACCACATAAAAACCAAAAAGGATAGTAAAAGAAACCGTCTCACTTTGACCATGTCACCCCCTTTCATTTCCCCGAGTCAGCGCAGTACCACACTGAGGGGAATCCCCAGGACTCCTGGTTTCTACAGTGGGAAAAGAGAACCAGAAGCAGACACATAACTTCCTTAGGATTCCAAGATTGATGGGACCAACTGCCATGCTCAGTTAGAAATGCACTGTTGAGGTTTGCTTCCCTGCAAACCTCAACAGTGCATTTCCCAAGAAGCCCACTCTAATCTCACCTTACCGGGAACACAGGGTAAGACACGGCTAGATCACTTGGGGCCAGGCAGAAACAAAACAAGAAAGTCGAGCTCACAGTAATCAGCAGCAGATCTTGATGGCAGCTCTGTGTACTAGCCGGAAGTGGTAGTCAATCAGAGATATCAGTCAACAGCACAGTCCACCAACAAATCCAAGTTGGTCATCTCAGAAGCAGCAGGAAGTTCTACCTGGCCTGAATCTTTAAACAGTCAGCCTCCAGGCCTGGCCTCAAAGCTCATCCCCCACCCCAACACCCCACCCAGGGAGGGAGATGACGACTACAGCACATTTTGGAAAGTAGAGGCTAGTTCTGCCAAAGCTGGAATTTTAAACAGTGTTCAGCTCAGCCTCAAGGCCCTGTCCCAAGGGGGAGATGCCTATCATATTGCATTTTGGCAAAGTGCAGGGGCTAGTTCTGCCATACCTGGGAGTTTAAACAGTGTTTGCTTCATCCTTGAAGCCTACCCCAAGGCCCCCACCAGGCAGGGAAGCAAACCTCAACAGTGCATGGCAGCTGGTCCCATCAAGCTTGAGCAGCAGCTCCACCTAACCTCAAGGCCCAGCCTGTAACACTATCCAAGTGCAGATCTCAAACAGGGGTACCACCTGGCCAGGGAATATACTCTGGGGCCCAGCCTGATCAGAGATGATTGCAGTGCCCAACCAGCAATTCTGCCTGATTGCAGAGCTCAGCCATCAGTCTCGCCTGACAGTAATGCCCAGCTAGTAATCCTACCCAAACTCAGAGCAAAAGCAGCAGCCTAACTATCTAAACAACCCAAAAGCAAGCTCTGTCTGACCAGAATTGTCACCAGCAGGCCCACCCAGAATCAAAGACAGAACTAATTAGTGAACTCCAGTTTGGGCGACAGAGTGAGACTCCAACTCAAAAAAAAAAAAAAAAAAAAAGAAAAGAAAGAAAATGTGGTATATATACATAGTGAATACTATTCAGCCTTTAAAAATAGGGGAATTATGCCATTCATGACAACAAGGATGAACCCACAGGACAATATGCTAAGTGAAATAAACGAGGCACAGAAAGATAAATACCACATGTTCTCAGTCATATGTAAAAGATTAAAAAAATGAACAGAGAAAAACAGAGTACAATGGTGATTACCAGAGGCTAGGAAGTAGGGAGAATGGGGAGATGGTGGACAAAGAGTAAAATATTTCAGTCAGATGGAAAGAATAAATAAGTATTTGAGGTGATTGATATGTTAATTCACTTAATTAAATCATTCCACATTGTATACATATAGCATCAATAATTTGTCAATATTCAGTTTTTATTTTTCATTTTATTTTTAAGTCAGAGTCTCACTCTGTTGCCCAGGCTGGAGTGCAGTGGCACACTCACTGCCACCGCAGCCTCGACCTGCTGGGCTCAGGCGATCCTTCCGCCCCAGCCTTCCAAGTAGCTGGAACCATAGGCGCGTACTACCATGTCAGCTAATTTTTAAAATTTTATTGTAGAGACAAGGTCTCGCCAAGTTGTCCAGGCTGATCTCAAACCCCAGGCTCAGGCAATCCTCTCACCTCTGGCTCCCAAAGTGCTGGGATTACAGGTGTGAGTCACCATGCCTGGCAATATTCAATTTTTAAAAAACACATGAATGTATCATAGAGTCTTGCAAGGGCTACAAAACAGCCCAGCTTTAAAAACACACACAAATTACCTAGAAAATGAATCAACTATCATTAACATCAAGATAACAAGCCACTTTGGGCTATTTAAATGCCTTTCAGGTTTTGATTCTTCAACAAAATGGACTACCCTTTTTCAGATGGGTACAATTTATGAAAATGTCCAAATGAAGGTCACTATGTATGTACAGATTCTTGCTCCCACCTGTGTGGGAGATCTCATCCATACTATAAGAGGGAAGATTAAGGTATTTAGAATCAAACCATTTATTACTGACTGTTAAACTTGCAAATCACTATTTTGGCACAAAGCATTATCCTCCTACACTGGAAGGCTGAATCTACAGAAAGACTAAAGTGTCATCTAAATAAAACACCATGTACAGTTGAGAATATATTAATATCATTTATAAAATGCAAAGAAGTTAAAAAGATGCTACACAATATAAAAAGCATGACCAAGTATTTAAATCTCCATAGTGGATATAAAACACTATATTCCTACATTCCTCGTTAGCTTGAAGTTCTCAGCAAGTCATATGCCATCCTGAAATGCAACAGTATTCAAGGTCAAAAGCTCAGAAGTCTTCAAAACCTCAGAAATGAAGTCATATGGTACATTTGAAAATTATCTAATTAAAAGCTTGATAATTGGGGGCAACCCTTTGGGTCCTCCCCTCCCACTGTGGGAGCTTTTCTGTCTTCTCAATAAATCCTGGTTTCCCACTTTCCGTTAAAAAAAAAAAAAAAAAGCTTGATAATTGGAGGCCGGGCCATTGCCGACCCGCTGGAGCGCACCGAGAAGCTGCTGGCCAACTACCTGGAGTACTGCGCCTGAGCGCCTGGCGACCTCGAGGAGCTGCCATCCTCGGCCAGGTTGCGGCAGCTGCACGCCTCCTTCTCCGTCTTCCTTGGCTACCCCCGGTACAGCGTCGACCTGATGGCTCGGATGGCAGAGGCCGTGCTCTCCGACAGCCTCAGCCTCAGCTGGGGCCGCATGGTGACGCTCGTGACCATTGCGGGGACGCCTCCGGAGAAAGGGCCGCTGGCGACCGCCGGGGGGCAGAAGCAGGGCTACAAACCGCAGCGGAAGGAGAGGGGGGGCGACGTTGCCCGGGACTGCCAGCGCCTGGTGGCCTTGCTGCGGCGGGGCAGCAACACGCCTGGCTGCAGGCTCAAGGCGGCTGGGATGGCATTTGTGTCTTCAATACAACCTGACCGCTGTTTGGAGAAGACTGCCGGTCCAGGCTTTTCTATCATGCTTTTTAGCAATGGCCTTTATCTATTTCTGGACACATTATGAGTTTTAAAAGTTTTAACCCATTTCTACCTGCCAAACCGTGACCAGTTAAGTGACAATTGGAGATGTGAGAACGAGAACTGAAGTAACCCACCTTTCCTGAGACGTTCTTGTCTGAATGCTGACAAGGAGTCCCGAGGTGATTATTTGGCCAGTGTTTTAACTCACGACAAGTTTCAGAGATGCTAGGACAAGCATCCAAATGGCTCCTCTTTGTGTGGGGGAAGTGGAGAGTTTGAAGGCTCCAAAGAATTGCAAAAGAAACTGCATTCCCTTAAACGGGCAATAAGATGCTACTTGCTAAAACTGGATAAGGGTGATTATGAACCTATCATCTGTCCACAACTCCATGCTCTGCTGCTGACTAATTTTAATCATGGCCATATAGTTCAGAGGCAAAATGATCTCCAAAGCAGTCTAAGTCCCAGTTTAACAAGGAATATAGTATCAAAACCTTTTATAAGGAATTCTCCAAAATCTAGTTCTTTGAAACCAAATCCTTTGAAATCTAATTTCTGGGACTTCTAGGCTTTTAGATTTAATATATTTATTTATTTCTCTGACTTCAATAAATTGTTAAATAATTTCAAAGTTTTAAATAAACTTATCTTTAAAAAAAAAAGAGCAGCCGGGCTCGGTGGCTCAGCCTGTAATCCCACGCCTGGGGAGGCTGAGGTGAGTGGATTGCCTGAGCCCGCGGGTTCGAGGCCCGCCTGGGCAGGCGAGACCTCATCTCTACAATAAATCAAAAAATTAGCCGGGCGTGGTAGCGCACGCCTATAGTTCCAGCTACTTGGAAGGCTGA
>CAUYQG010125870.1:0-29054 GCA_963574415.1 Tarsius wallacei | reverse complement strand
CAGACTTCAAACTTTACTATAAAGCTACAATAATCAAAACAGCTTGGTATTGGTACAGGAACAGGCATATAGACCAATGGAACAGAATTGAGATTCCAGAAGCAAAACCTCAATTTCTCAACCAACTCATCTTTGACAAAGCTTCCACCACCTACCACTGGGGAGAGGAGAACCTATTCAGTAAATGGTGCTGGGAAAACTGGCTGAACACATGCAGAAGATTGAAACAGGACCCCTATCTATCCCCATACACAAAAATTAACTCTAAATGAATCAGAGACCTAAATATGAAACCTCAAACCATAAGAACCTTAGAAAATGAAGGACAGACCCTTACGGAAATTGGAACTGGCACCCAATTCCTGAACAAGACCCGAAACCCACAGGCTATAAGAGATAAGATAGACAAGTGGGACCTCACTAAACTAACTAGCTTCTGCAAAGTTTTGTTTGTTTTTAAATAAAAGTAGAAGAAACATAACATAAAATTTACCACTTTAACCATTTTTAAGTATGTATGAGGGGGGACCCTCGCAAACAGAATTTCTTTATAAAAAATTGTGTATTCTTACATGTTTAAACTTCAGTCACCTTAAAAATATTCTCCGTTTGATGCAATACACCTATCAAGATGCTTTTTCACTGCCCAAACAGCATTTGAGCTTGCCAATTTTGATGCCTTTTAGTGCTTTTGCTGTTTTTTGTTTCACCTCGTCCACATTGGCAAAATGTTTCCCTTTGAGGAATTTTTCATCTGGGGAAACAAACACAAAAAAGTCACTTGGGGTGAGATGGGGTGAATAGGGAGGGTGGGTCACAGGGGTCATGCCGTTTTTGGTCAATAACTACTGAACACAGCGCAGTGTGGGCAGGTGTGTTGTCATGGTGGAAGAACCAGCCATTGTTTGCCACAATTTGGGATGTTTCTTCTACAAATTGTGATGCAACTTTCTCAAAACTTCCAGATAAAACCTTTGGTGGACTGTTTGATCTGGAGGAACAAATTTTGAGTGTACTACAAGGGGCCTGCCCTCAAAAACAAAACAAAACAAAACAAAAGGAGAAAGAGAGAGAGAATTCCAGTTTTTTGGGGGTTTCTTCTCATAGTTCAGTAGTGTTAAGTATATTCACATTGTTGTGAAACAGATCTCCAGAATTTTTTTATCTTGCAAAACTTAGACTCGACATTAAGCATGAACTCTCTATTTCCCTCTCTCCCTAGCACCTGGCAACCACTATTCTACTTTCTGTGAGTTTAACTATGTAAGAAACTGTCTATTAGCACAATCATGCCACATTTGTCTTTTTGTGGCTGACTTATTTCACTTAGTGTAGTGTCCTCAAGGTTCATCCACGTTGTAGCATGTAATGGAATTTTCTTCTTTTTTAAGGCTGAATGATATTTCATTGCTTGTGTATACCACACTTCCTTTATGAATTCATCTACTGATGGGCATTTGGACTGCTTCACATTCCGGTTATTGTGAATAGTGCTGCTATGAATATGGGTGTGCAAATATCTTTGAGATCCTGTTTCCTTCCTTTTCTTTCTTTTTTTTTTTAGGGATGAACTAAAGTTACCAATCTTATTGGCATGGAGATAAAGGACAATTCACAAAAAGCCAATGAAATTTTATTTTATTAAAAATTTTTTTTTAGATTTTTAATTTTAGACACGTGGGGTACAATTCAGAATTAGGTATACCAGTGTTCATTATGCAGGTACCCTTGTTGATGAGATGTGTTCCTGAGATCCTGTTTTCAATTCCCTGGACTCTATCCTCAGAAGTGGGATTGCTGAATCATATAGTAATTCTGTTTTTCACTTTTGCTTTCTTTAGCGGCTGCAATTTTGCTACATCCTTGTCAACACTTGCTATTTTCTTTGTGACAGTCGTTTTTAAGTTTGCGCCGGTTTTAGAAATCATGCTGATAGGAATTATTGCTGTGAAATACAGGATTCTAAAACGGGTACAAATATTTGCAGACATTTATTTATCTGGAGAATATCAATATCAAATATATACTCATATAATATAAATATGTGGATAAATAACAGCATGACAGTTATAGCCAATCAGGCAAGGGTAGCCACCGTAAGCATATTTTCAACATTATCAACTAATTTAGGTTGAGTACTTTTGTATATAGAGTAAAATCTTATGTTACATTGTAATCATATCAAATTTAAAAATTATAAATAATTCCGTGTTTAGGGTAAAACATTAAACCACTGCAGAATCATATAAAGTAAAAAGCAAAAGTCTAGCATGCACCTGCTTATTCCTATCTCCTGACACCCTTCAGATTGCCACTCTCCAGTAGGAGTCATTGAAAAAAACTTTGCTCAGTCTTTCTAGATATCTTCTATGCACATATCTCTACTAGTTGGGTGGATGCATCAGTCTGCAGCGTTTTTGGCCTGCCCACAGAATGCAAATGTCACACGGTCACAGCTCATCGCGTTTGCCAGTTCTTGGGTTGCCTGATGGACATCATCGTGGATTAAAGCGTTTAAACGGTCTTCATCAAAGCGTGAAGAATCACTCAGGTCAAGGTGGACCTCTCGGGAACGAGAAAACCGTTGTCTTTTCCTTTTTTTTTTTTTTGAGTCGGAATCTCACTCTTGCCCAGGCTAGCGTGCAGTGGCACATTCACAGCCACCGCAGCCTCAGCCTTCCAAGTAGCTGGAACTACAGGCTTGCACCACCGTGCCTGGCTAATTTTCTGATGTATCTTAGAGACGAGGTCTTGCCAAGTTGCCCAGGGTGTTCTTCAACCTGTGGGCTCAGGCAATTCCTTCACCTTGGCCTCCCAAAGTGGGATTACAGCCTTGAGCCACTGTGCCCGACCGACAAGACTGTTTTCTCGCCATGCCTTCCCCGATGGCATTCTCCTCGGACACAGCACAGATGTTTCCAGCCGCCTCCGCTGCCTTGACTCCTTGGTTAAACTCAAACAGAAGGATATGTCAGAAGTGTTCATTTTTTTTCCACTCGACACTCCATCTCCTTTAGCCCACAGATAGCACAAGCTTTCTTCAAGTCTGCAGAATGCAAGGCGTATTCACCAGCACAACATTGTCACTCCGAACGACAAGTGTTAAACAATAAACAAACTCCCAACACTGCAGTGCTGCCATGCCAAAAACAAACACTATGAACTTATGCATCAGCCTAATAAATTTTTAAAAAAAAATTTTTTTCCCCTCAATGATTTCAAACAAAATTTATCAGTGAGTAAAAGAGAAGAAGGAAGAAAGAAGGTTCATGGCAGATAGGCATGCCATGGGCAAACTTTTCAAAGAAGAAAAACCACCTGATTAGGTTTTACTATACATTCTTTTTTGTGAAGAATTTTGGCCAGGCTCGGTGGCTCAGCCTGTCATCTCAGCACTTTGGGAAGCCAAGGGAAGTGGATTGCTTGAGCCCATGAGTTTGAGACCAGCCTGGGGAACTTGGCAAGATCTTGTCTCTACAATAAATCAAAAAATTAGCCAGGCCTGGTAGCATGTGCCTGTAGTTCCGGCTGTACTTGGAAGACTGAGGTGGAAGGATTGCTGGAGGCTAGCAGGTCAACCCTGGGGTGGCTGTGAGTGTGCCACTGCACTCCAGCCTGGGCGATGGAGTGAGACTCCGGCTGGAAAAAAAAAAAAAAAGAATTTTAAAATGTAAGAGAATATTTTATCCATTGGAAATAATGTTTTGATAAGAAGTGGCTATCTGTGTTACGTACAACCAGAAGTTATTAACACAGATGTGACTATTGATGCCTACGTTTGACTTGGATGGTGGCTGAACCCTTGTACAAGGATGGCTCCTGCCTGCACCAGGGCTGAGTCATGGCTGCTGACCCTTGCTAAGCCAGAGCAGCTAAATAGGAAGGTCCTCACAGAGTCATTTCCAAGCATCTTTTTATGATGTGGAACTGTTAGGAAAGTTTCTTTCCTGTCTAGGGGCTCAGCTCTTGCTTTACTGAGTGTAATTGTTGAGAGCTTGGGTTTCAATATCTAAAAAAGATTTGGATTCGAGTCTTTGCTCTTTTTCACCTCTCTGGATATCACGTACTTGAATATTCACTCATGCATTCAGTCATGAGTGTCAGTTATGTGTTGCAGCAGGTCAGAAGGCCTGTGAACCCCTGGATTCCCCTGCTGAAATTATTACCCCTGAGGTGACGGTGTTAGGAGGTGGGACCCTTGGGAGTTGATTAGCTTGTGTTGGGGGGGAGAGGGGGGCTGATCCCTCATGAATGAGATTAGTCCCCTTGTAAAAGAGACCCCAGAGAGATCCTCACCCCTTCCACCATGCAAGGTCAGAGCAAGAAGACACCATCTGTGAACCAGAAAGTGGGTTCTCGCCAGACGCCAAATCTGCAGGTGTTTGATTTTGGACTTCCCAGCTTCTGGAACAGTGAGAAGGAAGTGTCTGTAGTTCATAAACCACTCAGTGCGTGGTGTTTTGTTGCAGCAGTCCAGATAGACTAAGACACCTGATGACACAGTGGTGAGCACTGCAGGGCTTAACATGCCCCTTTGAACACAGCACTGTGAACTTTCTGGTTACCTCTGCGGGAACTAAGCCTACAGTTTCTGTAACTTCCCCAGCTCCGTCTTTCTCATTCTTGCTTTCTATATTCACCCTTCCCTCGTTTCCCGACATACATGTCTTCCCGCCCTCTGAATGCTCCCACAAACACAAACACTTTCATTCTAGCTGGATTGCTTTTATTTGGTGTGCCACAGGGTCACGTCTGCCAAGTTATCTCATATCAGCATCTTCTCTTCCCATTTTTATTTTAGATTCAGGGGGTGCATGTGCGTGTTTGTTACATGGGCATATTATTTCACGTAAAGATTTAGATCTTGCGTTTCCTTGACTAATTTCTTATGTCATGATTCTACCTTACGTTTATCTACTCAACAGGCCAGAGCATGACCAAAATATACCTTGTAGTCATAAGTGCCTCAGTACATAGCTATCTGTAGAAACCTGTGAGATCTTCTAGATGTTCTTAGTGTATACACGTGGGACTTACCTCATGAGGGGTGTAATATCGGGGGTTCTTGAAGGGCCCCAGTCTTCAAGAACCCCAGAGAGATCCTCACCCCTTTTAAAAAAATTTATTTTAAAAATGTGGGGTCCAATTCAGGGTTAGGTATACAAATGTTCATTATGCAGGTACCCTTGTTGATGAGGTGTGCCCCTCTCACCCCTGGCAGTTTCCCTCAACTGCCAATCCTACCTCCCTTCACTGGCAGTTTCCCACTACTGCCAATCCCTTTCTTATAGTATTATGGTAATTGTTCAAGGTCCGCTTATGAGTGAGAACATGTGGTACTCTTTTCTTTGTTTCTGTGATACATTACTGAGTATGATACACTCAAAATTCATCCAAGTTGCTGCAAAGTCCATATGTTTGTCCTTCTTTATGGCTACATAATATTCCATTGTGCATATGTACCACACTTTTTAAAAAATTCAGTCCAGCTTCAATGAATAGCATGGTTGGTTCCATGTGTTTGCTGTTGTGCATAGAGCTGCAACAAACATGCGTGTGTAGATATCTTTTTTGTAGGATGATTTGAGTTCCCCTGGGTATATTCCCAATAGGGGGATTGCTGGGTCGTATGGAAGGTCAATTTCTAGTTCTTTCTGAAATCGCCACACTGTCTTCCAGAGAGGTTGCACTAGTTTGCATTCCCACCAGCAGGGTAGAAGCGTTCCTTTTTCTCCGCATCCTCGCCAGCATCTGTTGTTGTTTGTTTTGTTAATGATGGCCACTCTTACTGCCACCCTTTTCTTGAAGGGCTCCAGTCTTCCTTAACTTTTCCAAAAGATGCCATTAACGCTTCATCTCCAGTATTAAACATGCATGTAGGGTAACTAGTTCACCCGTTACCTAGTGTTGCCAAGCAACACACATTATCTCACATATCTTTTGGTGGCCAAGTTTCAGAGCAGCTTAGCTGTGTTCCTGACTCAGAATCTCACAATGGCAGTCAAGACATCCAGAGCTGCAGTCCTCTTAAGGCTTAACAGGGGATAGTGGATTCTTTTCCAAGATGGCTCCCTCGTAGAGCTGTTGGCGAGAGGTCTCAGTTTGCCACCTTGTGGACTTCTTTCTAGGCTACCTGAGTGTCGTCAGGACAGGCGGCTCTGACTTCCTTCCCCCAGAGCGAGTGAGCCAAGAATAAGCCAGGTAGAGGGAGTTCTCTTTTATAACCTAGCCCCGTAAGTCACACGATGTTATTTCTGCAATATGCTATTGTCTACACAGGTTAGTCCTATTCCCTGTAGGAGGGAATGACACAGGACGTGAATGTCAGGAGGTGGGGATCACCAGGGGCATCTTGGGGGTGGGTGGGCTGACACATCTCTTAAGCTTAGGAGTCCAACGGTGCAGATGCAAGACGGCAACACGCAGCTCTTGTTTTTCTCTCCAGCTCATGCCATAGGCCGTGGCTTCGTTTAAGGATTAGCTACCCTTGACTAGCCAGTCAACTGTGGAGAGGTGGAGGTGAGATCTCGTGGTGTGAACCTAGTGACTGCGGGTGACTGTGGGTAGGCATGCCTGCTGTCTGAAATCAGGGTAGAGATGAGGATGACCACGAAGGGCATCTTCAGCATTCACTGGACTCCGACAGAAGAACCTCGGAAGGGAGAAAATAAGAGAAAGAGTGTGAAAAAAAGAAGCAAACTAGGTTGCCCGAGTTTTTCTTAGAAGCCCAGTCTAGGCCCCCTCCTGCATGCGATAGATGTTTGGATTGCAGTAATGCTTCTCGGCCAGAAGAGGGCAGGCTTCCATGAGCCGGAGAATGACTTTTCACTTCTAGAATAAAAGAGAGATAGAATCATGAAATTTCAGAGTTGAAAAGGGCCTGAAAAAGTTATTCGCTAAGACTGTCTTATTTCATAGATGATGAAACCGAGGCACAGAGAAGTGAGAGTAGCTTGTTCAGGTTTTGTCAGCCAGAAAGCTTGTGGGTTCCTCGGTCATTTTTTGCTTTCATTGTACTGAAGCTTTTCTCTCTCTCTTTTTTGAATCGGAGTCCCCTCTGTCACCCAGACTGGAGTGCAGTCTGGCTTGAAAAATAGTTGGGACCCTTGCCTTGTGATCTAGCCCCTCACATTTTAGACAAACGGAAGGGATTAGGCATACTTCATTATTTCTCAAATCTGAACAAAATGGTAATACAGATACTGATATTTTAGTTTTTGACTTAAATCCTTTTTACATTTTTATAATTTTGCCAAATACAAACCTAAAACCATAGATAACATCCTTATATTTACAACTCTTAGAAAATGATTTATTAAAATCTAATTTATAAAGTTGTACAAATAAAAATGTAAAAGCGTGTAAGTTGACATTAATTAGAAGCAGAAGATGATGTCGTTTTGCTGAAACTAAACTGCTATTCACTACCTGAATTTAGTAATAAGTTTGCTGTGTGTATACCCTCATGGGCTGCGTGGTTAATCAGTTTTCCCGTTATTTGATTCTGTGTAAACCATGACAAACCTTGTATAGTTATTTTAATGTCATTTTGTTCTCATTAAGGGAGAATGCTTCATTTATCAATTAATCTCACTTCTCTCATGATCTGGATAGTTGTACTTGTCTCTGACATAACTATAAACATGAGCAGTGAAACCTGGGGAGATGATTGGTTATAAGGTGATTATCCAGAGGGTACATATATTAATATAAACATTGAAATGAAAGCATACTCCCCTCCCCAAAAGTATCAAATAACTTGTAGCTCTTTGAAAAAAAATGTTCATAAACCCCGAGTGTCCACAGCTGCAATCAGAGGGGATATTGCATAAGGCATTTGATTTTAGGCCTAGTAGTATGTTCTAGACATGATGTTGCATGCTGTCTGAATAAGTTATCTTGCTCTCAAAGGAAAAAAGAAGGGCCATTAACATTTGTTTGATCATGGATGACAATGTCTTAATTGAAGAGCTAATTCATGAATGCACAGAAAACACAAGCATCCTTTTGCCTTTCCTCAAGTCACCCAGATTAAAGGTACGTCCGGCAGCAAGTGACAGAGGTGGGGCAAAAGACTGAGTGTCCTGGGCAGCTCAACAGCAGACTGTGTTGTCCGTTACAGGTCACGCGCTTTGACCTTGTGGGGGCTCAGCCCAGCTGGGAAACTGAATACACACTAAGACTTGACCCAACCTAGATGCTCTGTGTGACCTGATACAGTGTTCTGTCGTTTGGGGCCACTAGTTAACAAATGATGCCTTTGGGATGACTCTAAATACCAGAGCGTCCCGCCAGAGCCATCTCCTGAAACTTACTTGGCTTAAGCCTGTTTTCAGAGAAAAAACAGCCGACCCTCATAGCTATTTTCTGAGACTGCAGACAAGCCTTCTATCACCAGGGCCTCATGTTGGGGGGTAGAGTCTGAACAATGGAAGTGTTGCTCCCTTTGACCAGTGGTCATCATCCCACGATGTATATGTGTATCAAAACATCAAATGGTAAGCCTTGAATATAGAGAATTTTTCTTTGTCAGTGATATCTCAATAGAGCCGTTAAAAAAAAAAAAAAGGAGGTTGTGACTAAGCCTCTGTGTTGCCCCTTCTGCTGGTAGGCATTGACTGCACTTCTACCAGCCAGTGGGTGGAAGCAGGAACACATTGTTCCTGTCTCACTGCAACTTTGGTGGAGGAAAAAAAGGCAAGTGAGGGGTTGAAATTGAATTAATTAAGCTCCACACATTTCAGTGGAAAATTTAAGGGTGCGAATTTTTGAGAAGTTTAGAGGCACGTTTTAGATTCTCACCCCATCTCTACCTGTTGAAATATTTTTCCAAAGCTGCTTTTCCCTTATGCCTTTCTGATTCCCAACAGATAGAGTTTTTGCCACTCCTAAGTCCCTTGGCTCTTTTTGGGATCTTGCTGAAGTCACTACTTTGCCTTGTGTTATCATGACCAGTTCACGTGTCATCCTCCTTGAAGGTTATCTATTTCTTACAAGGCACACTATCCTGAGAGTGCCTTCTGGACGATATGAACTTGATGAGAACCGATTATATCACAGAACACTCTCAATAACAGCCAGATATTTGCAACGTGATGACTTCAGCCAGGGCCGGTTTAGTTTTCTTCGTGAGGTTCAAAAGTGAAATATCACTCCAGATGGCGTTGGGCTTACAAAATAGTCAAAAGAGGGAAGAGGGAGCTTCAGCCCTGGTCTCATTGTCATGATGCAAGAAGACAGCTGCTTCCAGGAACAGTTGAGAGTCTGCTAATGGAGCTGAAAGCAACGCTTTGATTTTTTAGGAAGAACATGCGTTCTGGTAATGTAATGTCAGGGCTTTGGTGATGGGCTCTAAAACTGGGTTTTCCCCTCTGACCATCACTAAGGAACCATCACTGGTCAACCCCCAGTAGTTCACTCCGGGCTTGACTTGCTTCTTCTGATTGGATCCTCTCTCCTGGTGATAGCTTCTCCCCTGGGAACAGAGGCTGGCTGTGTGGGACTCACAGCAGAAGGTCCTCTGAGAGGGAAGGCACAGGACAGGAGAGTGAAAATCCTGGTGTGTAATTACTTAGGGGCTAACAAGAAATGAAATAGCGTCCTCAAGCAAGTTGTGGAGCTCTAAACGATCGTTACCTTCTGATTTCTCTATGCCTTCTGCCTCCTCATTGTCTGACCTTGTAGGACTGTGAATGGAGTTAATCAAAGCCCTTGATTGCTGGAGAAGACTGTGATTAAGATTTAATAACCAATCACGACTACAGAGCTCCTTGCCAGCAGACGCTGGGCAGGCCAAGGTTAGTGCTGGATGTACGGCTTTTGCCTCGACAGCACTGCCAACCGGTATTATTAGTTATCTCAGATGTGTGCTAAAGGACACCCATTTCCTTCCAAGAATTATGGGAAGTGGAAATTGGGTAAATGATTTTCTTCGATGGGGTGGGGAAAGGGAGTAAGAGAGAAGAAGGAAGTCTCTAAATACAGGCTTACTGATCTTAGCACTGGAGGGAAACACTTGGCACTCAGAGGTCACAGAGTTCAACCTCCTATGCGATCGATCTGTTTATTCAACGAATATTGAGTGTCTACTATGTGCTAGTACATAATGAACAAGTCAGGTTTAAAACGATACCTAGTCCTTATGGAGCTTACATTTTTTTTTTTTTTTTTGAGTTGGAGTCTCACTGTCGCCCAGACTGGAGTGCAGTGGCGGCTCCCGGCCACCGCAGCCTCGACCTGCTGGGCTCTGGCGATCCTTCCGCCTCAGCCTTCCAAGTAGCTGGAGCTACAGGTGTGCGCTACCACTCCTGGCTAATTTTTTGATTTATTGTAGAGATGAGGTCTCACCAAGTTGCCCAGGCGGGTCTCGAACCCGAGGGCTCAGGCAATTCACTCACCTCAGCCTCCCAAGGCGTGGGATTACAGGCTGAGCCACCGAGCCCGACGGAGCTTACATTTTAATAGAGATCAATAATCACTTGCACAAGTAAGTTGTGTAATTGTGATGGAGCAGAAAATGATATGTGATATAGAAAAAATAAAATAGAAAAGGAAACTAGTGATCATAGGGGTAGATTTTGGAAATGCTATCTAAATAGAGTAGTCCAGTGGCTCAGGCCTGTAATCCCAGCGCTTTGGGAGGCTGAGGTGAGGGGATTGCCTGAGCCCACGGGTTCGAGAAAAGTCTAGGCAACTTAGCGAGACTTCATCTCTACACTAAATAAAAAAAATTAGCCGGGTGTGGTAGCGCGCACCTGTAGTTCTGGCTACTTGGAAGGCTGAGGTGGAAGGATTGCTGGAGCCCAGCAGGTCAATGCTGGGGTGGCCGTGGGCATGCCATTGCATTTCAGCCTGGGTGACGGAATGAGACTCGGACCCCCCCGCCAAAAAGAATGATCTTTTTGGGCAGGGGGTTATATAACATTTGTTGAGCACTTTTTGTGCCACTACCTCATTAGGGGGCCTCTTTCATGTTTTGGGGAAGGCTCTTCTAGAAGTCCTTTTCCTTATATTGAATTGAACCTGCTTTTCTGTAACAGGTACTGATTGGTTCTAAAGTAGCAAAACAATACAACACAGAGGCGAGGCAGCATAACACTGTTAAGAACACAGGCCCTGGGACCGGACTGCCTAGGTTTGATTCCAGTTCTGCCACCGACCAACTTGAGGAAGCTGTCACCCCTTCATGACTCACTTTCCCCATGTTAACATGAGTACCGATGATGATGATGATGATAAGACATGTATTGTGGGATAGGTTAGGAGAATTAAGTTGTTTGGATTAGTGTTTGACACATAGAATGCATGATAAAGCCTTTTTTTATTATTTTAAATTTTCATTCAGAGGATGTTGTGAAAATCAATGACACAATACACGACAGTCTTCATTAGAAAGCATCCAGGAGACATCATTCCTTCTCTCCCTGAGTCCTTACAGTTTTCCTTTCTTCCTGTTTTTTGTTCTCTTCTGACTTCTAATTTTTTTGAGTTGGAGTCTTTGTTGCCCAGACGGGTGTGCAGTGGCATGCTCACGGCTGCCACAGCCTCGAGCTGCTGGGCTCAGGTGATCCTTCTGCCTCAGCCTTCCAAGTAGCTGGAACTACAGGTGTGCGTCATCACTCCTGGCTAATTTTTTATTTATTTACTGTAGAGATGAGGTCTCACTATGTTGTCTAGGCTGGTCTCGAACTCTTGGACTCAGGCAGTCCTCTTGCCTCAGCCTCCCAAAGTGCTGGGATTATAGGTGTCAGCCATCACGCCTGGTTATCTTCCTACTTCTTTTTTTCTTTTTGGAAGAAAGCTTAGCTACCATCTCAGAGGTTCTACAAGAGGCATGAGCTCTGTAGCTACTTGCAGGTCTGTTGGGAGGCGAAGGCAGCATGAGCTCCTAAGGCCTCACTGGCACAGACCTTTCCGAGAGGGGAGCCCTTCACAAGGCAGTGTTTTGAACCCATTTGCGAAAATGAGATATTTATATATTTTTGTCTTGCAGAGGGTACTGCAGGTTGTTTAAACATCAGCTCCTACAGAATATGGATCTGTCCCTATTTTTAGGTAATTATTTTATTTATTATTTGTTTAGATTTAGAAAAGAATTAGGAAGCAAAAAGAAATGGCTCATAACTCCATTCCTTCTCCCACCAGAAAGACAGCATTAACATTCACAGAAACAAAACAAGACAAACAAAAAGCAAAATTCAAACCCTACACGCACATGGTAAGGCAATGCAACGCTTAATGAAAATGAAGAGGAAAAAGTCTGTGACTCCATTCTTGAATCCCTGAGGCTCCTGTCATGGAAAGTAACTACTTATTATTATTTTTTGCTTTCAAACAGAGAATACATACACCGGTGCAACATGTATTATATACATTAAAACCCTTTACGTTTTTATTTCTTACTGTTACAAACCTTGTCCTTTTGCAATGCATATTCAGAAGACATCTCCATATTTGCAAACAGAGCAACATCGTTTTTGTTATCATCTGCCTAATATTTCATCATATTCATACTTTGTATTTCCAACTTTTTTAATCTATTATTGATCGATATATTATTTCTACTAAATAATGATATAGGGAGTATCTTTTTAAGAAGTTCTGATTAAATTGTGAATTCATAAGGCAAAGAAGCAAGAAAATATGACCCACATTGAGGAAAAAAAATCAAGTAGTTGTTACTACTCCAGAACTGACATAGGTGTTAAATTTAGCAGACAAGAACATTAAAATAGTTGTAACTGTATCCCATATGTTCAAATAGCTCAAGGAAAGACTGAATATGTTAAAGAGACATGTAAAAGATAAAAAGACCCCAATCAAATATCTGGAGATAAATGTTAGTCTCTGAGATAAAGCATACACTGGATAGGATTAACATCAGATATAATATTACAAAAACACATGTTATAATTTTGAAGATACAGCCAATGAACCTAGTCTAAATAAGATGCACAGATAAAAAAAAAAAAAAAAGGCAAAAGCAAAGAGCATCAGTGAACTGTGGAGAAACTTCAGGTGAACTAATTTAGATGTAATTGGAGTCCCAGCAGGAAGAATAGGGCTGTGTGTGTGTGTGTGTGTGTGTGTGTGTGTGTGTGTTGGATGGAAGGTGAAAGCAATTTGAAGAAATAATGGCTGAAAAATTTCCAAATTAGGTGAAAACTATAAACCCATAGGTTCAAGATGCTTAACAAACCCCTAGCACAAGAAACATGAAGAAAACTATACCAAGGCACATCATAAGATGTACGAAACAAATGATAAAGAGAAAATCGTTAAAGCAGCCAGAAAAAATAAGTCATTTTATGTATAGAAGAACAAAGATAAGAATAGCAGCATATTTTCCTCAGAAGCAAAGCAACCTTTCCACCTAGAAATCTATACCCAGTAGATAATTTTTTTAAATCAAAAAGGAGAAATATAGAGTTTTTGAGACAAGCAAAAGCTGAAAGAGTTCATCAGCTGCAGACCCCAAATTACAAGAGATGTTAATACAAATGGAAGGATGGAAACCTGGATCTTACCTAAAGGAATAAAGAGCACTGAAAGTGGTAACCAAATGGGAAATATGTAATGATTTTTAATTCTTATTTAAAGCTCTTCAAAAGACAATTGTTTGTTTAAACGAAAATATTAACAATGTAGTGTGGTGTTTTAACATGTATAGCAGTAAAATGTATAATAAAAACGGCACAAAGTCCAGGAGGGGGAAAAAAATCAAAGTACAGACAGACAGTCCCTGACTTAGGATGGCTTGATTTGTGATTTTTTGATTTTATCATGATGCAAAAGTGATATGCATTCGGTAGAAACTGTACTTTGTGTACCCGTGTGACTATTCTTTCACTTTCAGTAGTGTAGTCAATAAATGACATGAGAGATTCAACACTTTATTATAAAATAGACCTTGTGTTAGATGATTCTGCCCAAATGTAAGCTAATGTAAGTGTTCTGAACACATTTAAGGCAGGCGAGGCTAAGCCATGATATTTGGTAGGCTAGGTGTAATTAAATGCATTAAAAACATTTTTTAAAGATTTTAAAGATGTGGGGTACAATTCAGGGTTAAGTATACAAATGTTCATTATGCAGGTACCCTTGTTGATGAGGTGTGCCCCTCCCACCCCTGGTAGTTTCCCTCAACTGCCAATCCCACCTCCCTTCACTGGCAGTGTCACACTACTGCCAATCTCTTTCTTATAGTATTATGATAATTGCTCAAGGCCCACTTATGAGTGAGAACATATGGTACTCTGTTCTTTGTTTCTGTGATAGATCACTGAGTATGATCAACTCTAGATCCATCCAAGTTGCTGAGAAGTCCATATGTTTGTCCTTCTTTATGGCTGCATAATATTCCATTGTGTCTATGTACCACATTAAATGCATTTTAAACTTAAAATATATTAAACTTACAATGAATTTATCAAGTCTAACCCCATTGTAAGTCTAGGAGCATCTGTTTATATTGTTGAAAGGCTTGTATACTACTGCCGAATTGGTAGATTAAAAATACATACTGTAAACCCTTAAAGTAATTGCTAAGATAACAAAGCAAAGAGCTACAGTGAATAAACAAATGAAAGAGATCAAAATAAATAAAAAGGAAGGTAAATACAGATACAAAAAGGAACAGGAAACAAATAGAGGGGGAAAAACATCCCCAAAACTACACATCAATATTCCTCATGAACATACATGCCAAAAATATTGACAAAATTTTTGCAAATAAAATCCTTTAATACACACAAGTGGGTTTATCCAGTTGGAGGAATATAAGGTTGGTTTAGCATTTGAAAATCAGCCAATGTCACTCAACGTATTAACAAAATAATAAAAAAGTCTGTCAAGGAGGTGATATCTGTTGCCTGTTATTAAGAGTAGAAGTCTGAGCACTTCTGCCCACTCCATCTTGGTATTGGTGTCACAAACTAACAAACAACCCTCCCCCACCAAAACAAAACAAAACAAATCAAAACAAAACACACACACACACACACACACACACACACACACACACATGCACACATGCACACACACACACAAAACGCACTCAAGCACTGGAAGGAACAGTACTTTACTCACATGGAGAAGAGACAGAGCAAGATCAGTTTCAGTAGTTGGCCAGTGAGTCTTTCCTTGCAACTGACACATCCCTTCTGTGCTTCAGAAGAAGGACCCCAGACCCTCACTGCAGAGAACAGATATAGCAGTGGGATTGGCCAAGTCCCATATGATGCTTACCCTTAAGCAGAACAAAATAGCACACATTGAGTCAGAAACAGGGAAAGATAGTTCTGCTCAAGGCAAGGAGTTCAGCATAGACTGTAAGGACTCTTTATACCTTGGTATGAAAGTTTTCCAGGCCTAAAACAGTCGAGTACAGAAGACTGCACACTAGAACAGGAAACCGACTTTTCCAACAGAGACAAGCCTTTTGATCATCTCAGTATGTGCAAAAACATAAAAGAAAACAAACAAACAAAACAACAAATAGAATCTAACTTCAATTCCTAATGTGAACTCCCAGAAAACTAGGAATAAAAAGGAAATTCTTCTATACAATAAAGGACACCTATGAAAAACCTGTAGCTAACATTCTTGATAGTGAAAAACTAAGTTTTTTTCCTTAAGATCGGGAGAAAGCAGACGTCTTCCATTCAACATTAAACTGAAGGTCTAGCCAATGCAATAAGGCAAGAAAAAGAAAAAAAAAAAGGAACCCAGATTGTAAAGGAAGAAGTAAAACAGTCTTTATTTGCAAATGCCATATATAAAAAATGTTGAAAGCTAAAAAAAAAAAAAAAAAAAAGCTACTAGAACTGATAAGTAAGTTTAGGAAAGTTGGGTGGTACAAGCCCAATATAAAAAATAATTATATTTCTATAAACTAAGAATGAAAAATACCCAATTAAAATATAAAACAAATTAGCACTTAAATATTAAATTCTTAGGTCTCAATCTGATAAAAGATATACAATGTCTGTACATTGACAACTATAACATGTTCTCGAGAAAAATTAAAGAAGACAGACAAATGTTATGAGTCAGAAGAATCAATGTCAATTCTTCCCAAATTGATCTCTAGATTCAACAGACTTTCAAAACAAATCATAGCATTAATTTTTGTAGAAATATACAACCTAAAATTGTATTCTGAAATTCTTATGGAAGTGTGAGGAACCTAAAATAGGCAGAGCAACTTTAAGAAAGAACAAAGATGGGGAGATAACATTACCTGATTCAAGAGTTATTGTAAAATGATAGTAATAAAGACAGTATTAGTGTAAAGATAGATATATCCAAAGAATAGAATAGATAATTTAGAAGTAGATCCATGCATGTGTGGACAATTGTCTGCACCAAAAGTACAAAGATGATTCAGGGGAGAAAGGTAACCTTTCCAGCATTAGTGTTGGACCTGTTAGGTTAGCAACACATTAAAAACGGAATTTCTGTCGATGCTTCTCCAGGACACTGCTGACTTCTGCAAGGTCAGACCACTTTGGTCTTCCTAGGCTCTCTGCATCATCTCTTCAATTTGAGGGTCTGTGAACTCCATTTATGTTGCTCTCCACCCCCCACCTCCACACTGGGGCCTGGAAATCTTCTTAAGGTAGTAAGCTAGGCACTCACAGGGCTCATTGTATTATTTCCTGGACCTCAAGGATCACTGTCCTGTATTGCCTGATGTCCAATGTCTTGAAAACTATTGTTTTGAGTATTTTTCTCTTTCTTTTGTGTTGTTTTTTGTTTAGGTGACAGAGTATGCTTGTTCTCTATTACTCCGTTATGGGCAGAAGCAGTAGTCTTATTTTTGCTTTTTAAAAGATGATTAACATGGCAACAAAGAACTGAGTAACACACGCTCCCACTCATAAGCCAACCCTGAACATTGACCATAATACTGTAAGAAAGGGATTGGCAGTAGTGGAACACTGCCAGGGAAGGGAGGAGGGCACAAAACATCAGTAAGGATACCTGATCTCAAACCAGGTGAGGTAGGGACAAAAGGGAGGCCCAAACTTTACCTGTATGATGACCACTTGCATACCTAATCCTGAATTGTACCCCACATCTTTAAAATAAAAAAAATTTAAAAAATGATTCAACAATGTTCTTTTCTCTAATCTATGGAAAAGTGCATCCACTCTTGAAATTCAAATCTTTGAAGGAATTCACCTTGAAAAACTTCAGGACTGGCACTTTTCCCAGGAAAAAGCTGTGTGACAAAAAATTTTAATTTATTCTGGAGATATAGGTCTTTTGAGGACAAGATTTCTATTTGTTATGGCATCAATTTTGGCAATTTCAGTTTTCTCCGAAGAGTGCCCATTTTATCCATGTTTTCAATTTTACTTAGAGAGCTATAAACAGAGTTAAGAGTTGTAAATCTTCAATTTCTTCTGTATCTATAATACTTTACCCATTTCCATTTCTATTTTTTCTTTCTTTCCTCTTTCTTCTTTAAGAAAATTGGTCAAATATGGTTTTATTTTTTTTCTTAAAGCAAATAATACCTCTTGCATGTACTTATCAATTACACCGCATCCCTTTCATAATGTATGAATTTATGTTTTCATTTTCATTATTTTTTTCTGCTTTGCCTTGGCTTTGTTATTTTTTCAAGTATTGAGTCAAATTCTTAATTTAATTATATTCTTTCTTAGTTAGTAGGGATGTATATCAGATATCCATATATGCACAGTGTAGGCAGATACTGAAACAAGAAATAATTTGCTCAAAGAAATTCTGATTTATCAAAAAAGGCATTTACATTTGGCATAATTAAATACATATGGAAGATTTGCTTCTCCAGGGTTTCAGGATCAAAGAATCTGTATTAGACAAGGTAAACTTATAATGCATATGACCTAAATTGATAGTATATGTAAAGTGATATTTATTTGTTGCTGTAAAAATTAAGAACCCTTATGACATTATTTCTTTGTATATAGGAGACCTTTAATTACCTGGGTGTAGAATTACTTTTTCATAGGCAAAGTAACTTGTGTGCATGGCCAGTCCATAGCCATTGACCTGGGGAAAGTGTTTGACAGGACCTTTTATTTTACATTGCGTAGCAGACCAGGGAGCTGGCAATGAGATTCTAGTAATCTGTATAAAGAATTCAAAGCTCTTCTGGGTGGCAAGAAACTGGGACCCTCCTGATACCTTCTTCCCATGTTTGCTAGGGCTGCTGTTAATAAGGTACTACAGACTGGGTGTCTTAAACAGAAATTTGTCTTCTAGTTCTGGAGGTTAGAAGTCCAATATAGAGGTATCGGCAGGCTCATTCTGCCTCATGAAATAATCTGCTCCATGAGTCTCCCCTAGTTTCTGGTGGTTTGCCAGCAATCTTTGGCATTCCTGGGCTTGCAGGAGCAGCACCCTGATCTCTTTATCTTCACATGTTTTCTCTGTGCACATTTGCCCATGTTTCTCCATTTTCTGAGGACACCGGTCATTAGGGATTAGCAGCCCACCTGACTCTAGTATGACCTCATTTTAACTAATTACATCTGCAATGACTCCGTTTCCAAATAAGGCCAAGTTCTAAGGTGCTGGGGATCAGGACTTCTACATGTGAATATTTGGGGGACACAATTCAACCCATAATACCCTGAGACTTAGAGTTAAGAGAAAGGTATTGGGGAAGACTAGACCGGCTCTGTTGAAGGCCCATTTTCAGGATAGGCACTGGGAATAAAGTTATTGCAAGTGAGGAAATTGGTAGGACCAATGATGAAGATAGTCCAGGTTGAAGAAGGAAGAAGGGAGGACAGTGGTCCTTGGTTTGAAGATGTAAATACTAATACATGCTCTGACCTGTAGTTCCTGAAGGCAAACCTGTGCCCCAAAGCATACTGTGACTTGAAAAAGCTGTCAGCTTAGAAGGAAGCTCTGGCTAATTGGGGGGCTTGGGCTTTTGCACTACTCCTGTAGTAGCAGCTAATATAGGAGTTATGGAATGCCATTGGAGCAGAAGAGGACCTAGACCATTCTCTTGTTAAAACTCTGCATCAGTTTTTGCTGCATAACAAATCACCCCCAAACCGGTCTCATGAGCCTACGGATTATGAGTTTGGCCTGGGCTCAGCAGGATGGTTTTCCTACTGGCCATGACTGATCTTTCTCATGTGACTGCTTAGCTGGGTCACCTGGAGATGTGTCTTAGTCTGCTTAGGCTGCTTTAACCATGTTGTGGACTAGGTGGCTTATAAACAGTATAAATTTATTTCTTACAGGTTCTAGAGGTTGGAAAGTCTATGATTAAGGCACCTGCAGATTTAGCATCTGGCGAGGGCTCGCTCTCTGGGTCACACATGGAGATCTTCTTGCCATGTCCTCCCATGGTGGAAGAAGGAAGGCAACTCTCCAGGGTCTCTTATAAGGGCACTAGTCCCATTCATGAGGGCTCTTCCTCCATGACCTACTCTCCTATGAAGGCCCTACCTTTTATTTTATTATTTTTACTTTTTTTGAGTTGGAGTCTCCCTCTGTCACCCAGGCTGGAGTGCAGTGGCACACTCATGGCCACCGCAACCTCGATCTACTGGATTCAGGTGATCCTTCTGCCTCAGCTTTCCAAGTAGCTGGAGCTACAGGCATGCGTCACCATGCCCGGAAAATTTTTTGATTTATTGTACAGATGAGGTCTAGCTAAGTTGCCCAGGCTGGTCTCAACTCCATTGTCTCAGGCAATTCTCTCACCTTGGCCTCCCAAAGTGCTGGGATTATAGGCATGAGCCACTGTGCCTGGCCAAGGCCCTACCTTTTAATACTATTGCATTGGGGATTAGGTTTCATCATAAGTATTTGGAGGGGACACGAACATTTAGGCAACAGCATTACACCCCTAAAACATGCCTCCCCAAAAAACCATGTCCTCACATGAAAAATACATTAATTCAATCCGAATAGCCACAAAAGTATAGACTTGTTCTAGCCTAAACCTTAAAGTCTAAGCCCAAAGTTTCATCTAAATGTCATCTAAATCAGATATGGGTGAAATTTAAAGTACTACTTATTCTGAGAAAAGTTGTTCTCCAGTTGTGAATCTATGAAGTCAAACATATTATGAGCTTCCAAAATATAATGGTAGGACAGGCATAGGGTAGACATTCTGATTCCAAAAGGGAGAAGCAGGAAAGAAGAGAGGAGTGACAGGTTTTAAGCAAGTCCCAAACTCAACAGGATAAACAAAATTAAAGTTTAAGTCTCCAGAATAATCTTTGATTCAATGTTTTGTCCTCCATGCCCTCTTGGGCAGAGGTCTGGCCTCTGCAGCATTGCTGGGCAGGTGTTCCACACCCAAGGCTCTGGATGGCCCTGCCCTCATGGCTCCACTAGGCATTGTCTTGGTGGAGGCTTCTGCTGTATCCCTGCACCTGTGGTGGTTTTCTGCTGGGTCTCCAAGACCTCCTTTGAAATCTAGGTGGAGGCAGCCACATCCTGCACAGCTCATGCACTCTGGCCACCTGTGGATGGATTGTGTAGATGCTGCCCAGTTTTACCACCATGCCTTCTAGAGGAGTAGCTACCATGGCCCATATCATACCTGGCCACTGGAGCCACACCTGTGCACCAGAATCTAGAAAGCAGAGACTTAAGGAGGTGAGGGACAGCAAACGCTGAGGGTCTGCAGAAGCTCAGGCCCCTCTTTTGACATTGTTCTGTCCCCCAAGCCTTGCCACTCTGGGTCCATCATGAGAAGGCAGCATTGATAATCTCTGAAATGCCTTGAGGTCATATTTCCAATGCCTACTAATCTCCTCGTCAAAAGATTGTTTGACTACACCCTTAGTGTCTCTCCAGAAGACATTTTTTCTTTTTCATCTTATAAATAGGCTGCTAATTTTCTTAATCATTAAGTTCTGCCTCCCTTTGAATTATAAATTTCATCTTTAAGTCGCCTTTCTTTCCTTGCATTTTACTATAAGCATTCAAGAGAAGCCATGCCACTCTTTCAACCCATGCCTCAGGTATTTCCTCAGTCAAATATCCTATTTTATTTTATTTTTTAATTTTTTTTGGGTCAGAGTCTCACTTTGTTGCCCAGGCTGGAGTGCAGTGGCATGCTCACGGACACCCCAGCGTCAACTCACTGGGCTCAGTCTTCCATGTAGCTGGAACTACAGGCATGCGCTACCACGCCCAGCTAATTTTTTGATTTATTGTAGAGATGAGGTCTCACCAAGTTGACACGGTCTCAGTAAGTTGCCCAGGCTGGTCTCAAACTCCTGAGCTCAGGCAATCCTCTCACCTCGGCCTCCCAAAGTGCTGGGATTACAGTCTTGAACCATCTGCCCGACCCCAATTTTATTATTCACAAGTTCTATCTTCCATGAAACACTAGGGCACCTGCACAGTTCAACCAAGTTCCTTGCCACTTTGCAGCAAAGATTGCCTTTCTTCCAGTTGCCGAATACTACGTTCCCCACTTTCAAAGAGACCTCATCAGAAAGGCTTTTATTGCCCATATTTCTACCAAATTTCTTTCCATGACCATTTAGATATTCCCTGTCCTTTTCTTTTGAGCTCTCACCAGAATCTTCCTTTAAGGTAGTGCATGGCAATGTTGGCTTTCTCAAGTATATATTTCAAAACTCTTCCAGTCTCTATCCGCTACCCAATTTCAAAGCTGCTGTAGGTGTGCTATAGCAACACCTCTGCTTCTTGGTACCAATTTCTGACTTAGTGCATCATTTTGGCTGCCGTAATAAAATATTGTAAACTGGGTGACTCATACACAACACACATTTATTTCTCACAATTCTGGAGGCTTGGAAGTCCAAGGTCATGGCATCGGCAGATTAGGTGTCTGGTGAGGGCCTGATCCTCATCTATGATAACTTATTGCTGTGTCTTCACATGGTTGAAGTATCTTTCTGGGGTCTCTTTCATAAGGGCACTAGTCCCATCTATGAGGTCTTCACTTTTGTGGCCTAATTACCCCCTAAAAGCCCCACCTCTTAATGCTATCACATTGGGGATTACTTTCAACATATAAATTTTGGGGGTCAGACTATAGAAGGATGGGTTACCTAGGGGCTTATTGGCCCCAGATGGCCTCATTCACATGTCTGGTGGTTGGCTCTGACGATGTGGTCAATCAGGCTATATCTGTCCAACATGTAGCCCACTATCCCAAACTGCTTGGGGACTATACTTTAGAAGTAGCAGGAGATGACAAGGCCAGCTAAGCAAGCACTTTTCAAATCTCCACCTGTATCCCAAGAGACCAAAGGAAGGCATACGGCCAAGGCCAGATTCAAGGGAAGGAGAAATATTGACTCCACTTCTTTATGGGAAGAGATATAAAGGATCTGTGCCCAATCTCTGTGATTTAACCCAAGGTTATTTGGCAGGACATACTGCTGGAGAGTGAAGCCTGGTCCAGGGCAGGTTTAGTGTTCTCATGGCTGAGAGTAACCTTGGGATTGTAACACTGGGATTGTAACACTGGTTACTCTTGACTGAGGTTGTCCATATGAAGCGATGTAGGTGAACTTGAAGACCACTTTCCCCAGATCCTCTGTTCCCTGTATTCCTCTTGGGATTCTGTGAGCATTTGGTGCACTGATAGACTGACACCAATCTCATCCCTTATGACATCCTGGGGAACCCATCATCCTTTCTCCACCCCTTTTTAAGCCCTGTTATCCCGCTTTTTGTAGCTGTAGCTCTCTCATGGAGGGTTGCTGGCAGCTTTGTTTTTAGGCCTCAAAACAAGATGCTGTTCATAAGAGCTGTACAAGAATCAGGACTCATAACACGCTCCCATTCTTGTCTGGGAGAAGTATGATATCTTTTCATTTTTTCCAAGATTCCTGCATGAGCAAGAAAAAAAAAAATCACAAATTAATATCTCAATAAATTATTCTGCCACATTTGTTTACCCACGAAATGTTAGAACTGTTTATCTCTCTTTTAAATGACACCTGAGCTCTGTAGAGCAGAGCAAATAAAACAAAAAATTTTATTTTGTCCTATAAAATTTATCATCATGAAATTACTTGTCGCTGCTCCTCCAGAAATGTCAGGTTTCTGAGTCAGTAAATAAAGCACAACAATGGAACAACTTTGCTTTATGAGGTTTGTAGAATTCCATCATTTGGGCTAAGTAGAAATATCCATTAGCAAACACAGGTGCCTAGACGGGTATTTAAAACATTAACAAAACATTCTTTTTAACATTGGGAACTTTCAGTAGGGTGTTTTAAAGACATTTCTCTTCCCTCTCTTTTATCCCTGTAACATAACAGGCAATGCATCCAGAGACAGCACAATACATACTCTTCAGAATCCAGAATAAACCCCAAATCCACTTCCCTTAGATTCTAGATGTGCAGGACGTTTATAAGGGACAGGGCCGTCACTGACAGTTGTGTAGACCCCCTGAACCTGTGGGTCTGGTCTAGCCAAAAAGATGGAGACCCTTTTCTGATTCTCCAGTGCTGGCTCAGTAATGAGAGGAGGAGATTAGGACAGAAAAGTGTATGTGTATGAATTTATATTTGTGCATTCAATAGAGCTGTTTGTGTTTTTTAGGCTGGCATCAATGTCCATTTCTCTTCCCTTTGGAGGATGAACTTTGAGAGGGCTGGAACACTGTCTCTTTGACGGTGGCGCCTGGAGAGTGCACAGATAATGAACCCCCATTCAGAACACTACACTGGGGCCTGTGTGGTATGGTGGGGGAGGGGCAGGGTAAGAGAGCAGCTGCCACCAGCAGGCCAATGATCATCTGTTGACTGATGTCAAAACCATAGATGGTTACACACTCTCAACTCCAATGTGCGCCATCAGCCTCCTTGTCAAAGACCTCTCTCCTGTCTTCTTCCTTTTCCCCCTCCCTTTCCCCCTCCCTTCCCTCCCCCATTTCTCTTCCCATTCCCTTGCAAAGATTAAATCAAAGCAGATCCTCGTGGAAAAAAAAAGTATTCAAGAATCCTCTACTGGGCTTACAATCCAGCGGATAGACTGGAACCTGTCAGGTTCCCTGTTAGTCCAGAGTCAAATTCTTTCCATCAAAGACTCTTAAAAACTTGCACAGTCAGATGCTCAAATAAATCAAACTAATCTAATTTCTGCTGGTGTCTAAGACACATTAGGAAGGTACAATACGGCTGGGCCCGGTGGCTCATGCCTGTCATCCTAGCACTTGGGGAGGCCGAGGCGGGAGAATTGCTTGAGCCCAGGAGTTTGAGACCAGCCTGGGCAACATAGGGAGACTTTGGTCTTTACAAGGAAATTAAAAAGTTAGCAGGCATGGTGGCACTCACCTGTAGCCCCAGCTACTTGGAAGACTGAGTCCAAAGGATCCCTCAGTCCAGGAGGTGGAGACTGTGGTGAGCCATGAGTATGCCACTGTATTTTAGCCTGGGCGACAGAGTGAGGCCCTGATTTAAAAAGAAAAGAAAAGAAAAGGAAAAAGGCAGAATATGCCGGTGCGTTTCTGATGGAGTACTCAAGGTATTGTGTCTTGGGACTCATGTTATGGAAAAGGCAAAATAAAAATATTAATACATACAGATACCTGAGATAAAAACACTGAGCTTAACCTGGATTATGGGCTCAGCGTTTTTGAGTTTTAGCAGAAAACTCTTTCTATGGGCTATTCTAAGATGGCAATTTGTGTGTTTTAGGTCCAGGGGAATAAACATGTACTTGGTAGAGGAAGCAAAGGATGATGAGTGATGAGAAACTCATCTATTGGCTATTGAAATGTTTCTTGCCTCCTGATATAAGCAGATGCAACTTCTTATGGACACTCCCTCCCTGGCACCTTCCTTCCCCCTTCCGTGCCCTGACCATCTTTTCTTTCTCCTTATTTTCCTTTCTACCTCATCCCTCACTCCCAATTCTATCTTTCACTATTCCCCCACCTCCCAGAGGCCAGAACGTGGAGTGAGTTGGCTGCATGATAGGAGGTGCATGCGGGTGACCCTGACTATGCACTGCCTCAAATGAAGAAGAAACCATTGTTTGGGAGGCTGAGGTGAGAGGATTGCCTGAGCCAGGGGTTCGAGACCAGCCTGGGCAACTTGGTGAGACCTCGTCTCTACAATAAATCAAAAAATTAGCTGGGCATGGTGGAGTGCACCTGTAGTTCCAATTACTTGGAAGGTTGAGGCAGAAGGGCTGCCTAAGCCCAGCAGGTGGAGGCTGCAGTGGCCATGAGCGTGCCACTGTACTCCAGCCTGGGCAACACAGTGAGACTCCAATTCAAAAGAAAAAAAGAAGAAGAAAAAGAAGAAGCTGCTGTGACCTCTGTCTACCAGGTAATGACGCTGCCCACATGTGAGACAGTAACAGTCCAGCTCTTGGGTCCACACACAGAACATGTGGGAGGTTCTGGTCTTAAAATCTCAGGCCATTTGAGTTGAAAATATTTATGATAGACTGGATCAAATAAAAGAAAACTAATCCCTGCAGTTGGAGTGGTCACTCTGCCTGCTGCAATTAGGATCAGGCATGCCACAATCAGATGTATCCTGGCTTTAAAATCATTGGCAAGATGGTATGGACTGTCTGAGGAAAGCCTAAGTTTGAGGATGTAGAAATAAAAAAAAGTGGAATTTCTTGTTGACTTAACGAGATGGGTCATTTAAAGCGACCCCCAGTGGGTTTCCTTGTGGATGAGAATACTTATTTTTATTTTGATCGTGCTGTTCCCTAATTCTGGGATACCCTTTTCTCTTCTCTTTACCAAGTTAACTCCTATTTATCCTGTAGGCTTTAGTTAAATGTCACCGCCTCAGAAGAGCCTTCCCTGATTACTTCTTTGAAAGGGCTTCCTAATACTTTCCTTTATTCTTTAGGCCTCTTATCTCTATTGGAAATTAAATATTTATTTGCTTGTCTGTTATATTCTACTACAATGTAACTCCACTGTAGAAGAGACTGTTTCTTTATCAAAATGTCCTCAGCTCCTAGTCTGGTGCTTGCTACAAAATTGAGACTTGGAAACTTTTTGCATAAGCAAATTAGTTGCCATAGTGGGATAGGAACCTGTTTGACACGGTGCAAAATCAGAAAACTACTTACAATAACATATATCTCAGAATTTGATGGTCTTAGAATTTCTTACTCTTATTTGAGAACTTAATGACTTAATTGCTGGGTTAGTGTTCTCTGATCCATTTCTTTAGTTCTTTCTTTCAACCTGGGTCTCCTTTCTTTTGCAAAGATGCCACTTCCTTAATGTGTGGTTTTTTTAGCATCTATCTATCTATCTATCTATCTATTTATCTATCTATCTATCTACTTACTTACTTTGTGTAGAGATGGCAGAGTCTCACTGTGTAGCCCAGGTTCAAACTCCTGGCCTCAAGTGATCCTCCCACCTTGGCCTCCCAAAGTGCTGGGATTGATTACAAGTGTGAGCCACTGTGCCCCTGGCCTATTTTAGCCTTTCTATATCTGCTAAATTATATCACCTTTGACAGCAGAACTACCGAGCCCATCAACTCTGATGAGTAGTATCTTTTTTGGGGGGGCCGGGGGAAGCAGGATTTATTGAGAGGACAGAAAAGCTCCCACAGTGGGAGGGGACCCAAAGGGGTTGCCCCTGATGCCTCTTTTTAAAAATATCTTCTCTCTCACATCCTAGATCTTATCTTTCAGACAGAGTGTTCTAGGCCATCCCTGTTTACCTGGTCCTTTTAGCCGACTCTGTCCCATGGCAAACCTCATCCCCTCTACTGAATTTGGCTCATTCACATACTTGGTTTCACTGACATTAACTCTAAAGTGTTACAACCGGGCATATCAGTTGTCACCATAGACTGGCAACATTTGTTGCCCCTGATGACATCTTTAGAGACACTTTCTCCCCTCAATTTCCATGTCAAAACCTTGTCAGATTCCCATATGCGTCTGAAACTGGTCCCGCTTAAGTGTCTTTCACTTGCTTATTTTATTAGAGCTGCCCTGTAAATATTGCAGTTGTTTAAGACCATTTTCTCCAGTCTCCACCTATGTTGGTGACGTCATTCACCATCAAAGCATCAGTTACCTTTAACATACCTGTGAAATCTAAATTTCTACCTCCAGATCCAGATGCATAGATCCAACTGCTTGTCAATATCTACTATTTACATGCAACTCAAATCCAAAACGCCCAAATTCAAACTTCTCCTAAAAGTGACCCCCCACCCCCACTTCCTCTTTCTGAGACAATCCACCTCTCCTCTCCATCTTCATGTTTCAAGCTATCACAATACTTTGCCTAATCTGCGAAACAGCTGCTTAATTGAGCTCCCCACTATCCAATCACGACTTCACACCACAGCAGAAGTCATCTCTACAAAAGGCAATCACTTTCATGTGACACCCAGCTTAAATGAAGTCCCAGGTCCACGGTTTTCCATCAGAATCCTTTATGTAATCTAGGCTTGGACTTCCCAATATTTTTTATATGGTCGCACAAAATAAAATGAGAGTATTGGCATAATTTCTCAAGAAAGTAAATGAGGTTTTTTTATGTACAGGGACAAGCAGCCTGGGGGCTCCAGCTACCCTGAAAGGCCGTGAGATCCATGGGGTGGTTCATCAGGATGTGGCCAGGCACACAGGCTGCCCCTGGTGCATACTTGGGTAGCTCTGGACTAGCAGGTCCCAAGTGATGGGGCCCTGGTCTCCCAGCCTCATCTTCTTGTGCTCTGTGCTGCATGTCTCTTGCATTTCTTGATGGTTCACACCATTTTCAGGGATGTGCTGCCTATGTGGGTATTCCTTGACATGCTCTCCTCCACTTCGCCTGGCTAACTCCGACTTGACTTTCAAATTTCTGGTCAAATATTACTTCAGGGAAACCACAAATCACATCCCTCTCTTCCCCACACGGTCAGTATCTCTTTTTTTTTTTGAGTTGGAGTCTCACTCTGTCACCCAGGCTGGAGTGCAGTGGCATGCTCACAGCCACCGCAGCCTTGGCTTGCTGGGCTCAGGGGATCTTTCTGCCTCAACCT
The DNA here is from genome assembly GCA_963574415.1 of Tarsius wallacei. NCBI lineage: Eukaryota > Metazoa > Chordata > Mammalia > Primates > Tarsiidae > Tarsius > Tarsius wallacei. Next base: position 1,074 of record CAUYQG010125870.1, on the reverse strand, counting down.
TCCAAGTAGCTGGAACCACAGGTGTGTGCCACCACGCCCAGCTAATATTTTGATTTATTGTAGAGATGAGGTCTTGCCAAGTTGCCCAGGCTGGTCTTGAAACCCTGGGCTCAGGCAATCCTCTCGTCTTGGCCTCCCAAGGTGCTGGGATTACAAGCTTGAGCCACCATGCCGGGCTCAGTATCCCTTTCTTACACCCTCAATTCTTTTCTTTTTCTTTTTTTTTAAAGTCAGTCTCATTCTGTCACTCAGGCTGGAGTGCAGTGGCAACATCATGGCTCACCGTAGCCTCGACCTCCTGGACTCAGGTGATCCTTCTGCCTCAGCCTCCCAAGGAGCTGGGACTACAGGCACACACCATTACACCTTGCAAATTTTTTTAAAAGAATTTTTTATAAAGACAAGGTCTCACTATGTTGCCTAAGCTGGTCTTGAACTCCTGGCTCAAGCAATCCTCCCAACTCAGCCTCCCAAAGTGCTGGGATTGTAGGCTGTAACCTAGGCTCAATTCTTACTCTTTTAAAAAAATCGACACAACATAAAATTTCATGTACATGAGGTATACCATATTAACATGTGAAATTCAATGGATTTTGTTTGTTTGCTTGTTTACTTATTTATTTAGCGTCAGAGCCTCACTCTGCTGCCCAGGCTGGGGTGCAGTGGCATAATCATGGTCACTGCAGCCTCAACCTGCTGGGCTCAGGTAATCCTTCCACCTCAGTCTGTCAAGTAGCTGGAACTACAGGTGTGTGCTACCATGCCAGGCTGATTTTTTGACTTATTGTAGAAATGAGGCATTGCCAAATTGCCCAGGCTGGTCTCGAACTCCTGGACTCAGGCCATCCTCTCGCCTCTGCCTCCAAAAGTGCTGGGATGACAGGCGTGAGCCACTGCGCCCGGCTCAGTTATTTCTTCTCATGAGTAGCTTGAGGTTATGCATTTTCTGCAAGAACAGCACAGAACGGAAGTTGTGCCCTGCTCAGTGCAATGCATCTGGAAGGTATGATGTTGATATGTCTTATTATTGTTGAGTCAATCTTGACCACTTGGCTAAGGTGGTGTGGGATGGGT
>CAUYQG010125868.1:0-13219 GCA_963574415.1 Tarsius wallacei | reverse complement strand
ATTATTTTATTTTATGTTTTTAGGGAAGTGGAGATTTATTTTACTGTAACGTTAAACATATTTTATTTCATTGTATTTTACATCAACTTTCTTTGTTATGCAGTAATAAATAGGAACAAAATCATGGCCTTCATGACAACTTGGATGAAACTGGAGACCATCATATTAAGTGAACTATCCAGAAGCAAAGAACTGAATACCACATGTTCTTGCTCATAAGCAAACCCTGAACACTAGTCATAATAGCACAAGGGTGAGACTGGTAGAAAATGGACACTGCCAAGGGAGGGAAGGAAGGTGGTAGGAGGCAGACATGTGGCAACACACTGAGTACCTGATCCATTGTCAGGCAGAGAGGGGGCCAGCTAGAAGCCCAGACTTCACCTGCATGCAACCTACTTCTGTAGTAATCCTCACTTATACCCCACAACTCTAAAATAAACAAAAAATCCTTGCATAACAAAGAAAGTTGATGTAAAATACAATGAAATAAAATATGTTTAACGTTACAGTAAAATAAATCTCCACTTCCCTAAAAAAATAAAATAAAATAATAAAAATGAAAATGCCCACGGGAGACCCTCTATTCTATTTCATACTGTTGTTTCTCTTTAGTATTCAAAATAAAAGTGGGTAGAAAGGAGCTAAGGTATTAATATACAAACATGGGAAACAGAATCAAAAGTGTAATTAAACACTTTTACTTATATGATTCCAAAGCACTAGTAACTGTAGAACATTCAGTACTTATTCAGATTTAGATCTATCCTGTTTTCTTTTCCACATAATATATTGCCTATCTTATGTGTTTTTATGTTCTTTCTGATACCTCTAACAGTAATTAATATATTAGATATGCTAAATAAATTCATTTAAGTTTACAATATAGTGTTAAATTAATTATTTAATTACATTATACCATCATATATGAACTTATTCACTCATAAGCATTTATGTTGAGATGTTCATTTTTTTGTCAATGTGAAAGAAAAGGTCAGTGAGTAAATGTTAAATTTTCTACTCATTAGTTTTTTAAACCTACGGGACATATTTTCCTGACACCCAAAGTGAAACAGGATCCATCAAGAAAAAAAGTGAGTTTGAAAGAATCAAGAAGAAAAATAGTCTAACAGGGATAGAGGAAGGGGAAAATGACATATGAAGCTATATTTGACTTACAAACAGCTTTTATAAACCAAAAGGGAATGAAAATGGTGATTCCCTAGAAGTACCTTTATTCTCTGTGTAGCTAAATGATAACACATAATTTTCAACTGAAAAAAAATCTATTCTGTCTCTCTTTGAAACCTAACATTTTACTCATTTTTACTTGTCACTGTAATTAGTTCTTACTATATTCTGCATCCCTCTCTGATATGGAGATAATATCATAGAAATTAAGCTTCTAATTTTAAGTACTGATGTCATAATAATTTATAAAATCATAATTAAATTTCCCTCATTTAAAAAACTTTATTAACAGTGATTATATATTATTTACAGATATTGGCTGATTTAGAAAATCATGCATTATTTAAGAATGACCTGGAATGTCAAAAGCTGATTCTGGAAGCAATGAAATATCATCTATTGCCAGAAAGAAGAACTTTAATGCAAAGTCCAAGAACTAAACCCAGAAAATCTACAGTTGGAACTTTGTACGCTGTAGGTGGAATGGATAACAACAAAGGTATATGATTCTAGATCCATATAAAAAGACACCTTGTACTATACTACGACACAATTTTAATATTATAATCTGTATGATATCACCAAAATTTACATAAATTTAACTTTATTATGATTTAAGATTAAGGAAAAAATTACAAGACAATCTTTTATTTTTAGTCTATAATTGCTCTTTCTGCTTCCTATTCACCTTGAAACTTTTTATCAATTTCTTATGCATTATGTATAAGACTTCATATAAAAAATGAAAAGGAGATTTGAATCAATGAATATAGGACAAATAATTTGTTGAATGTATTGAGAACTGTATTCCAATGCTAAGAAATGTGATGTGCCAGGTACCTCTTTGTTGATAATATAATTATAAAGAGAATTTCTGTTTTTAAGGAGTTGAGAATTCCACTAAGAATCAAATAAATAAACAGACAATTATAAATGAGTGAAAAAATGATGGAAGTTGTAACTTACAGTTTTTTAAAACCATTTTAGCCTTTAAAAGAAAGTGAATCGTTTGTTTTAAAACCGAACACATGCATTTAAAGATTTTATTTTTACTTTTCTTTTTTTTGAGTTGGAGTCTCACTCTGTCGCCCAGACTGGAGTGCAGTGGCCACTCCTGGCCACCGCAACCTCGACCTGCTGGGCTCCAGCAATCCTTCCGCCTCAGCCTTCCAAGTAGCTGGAACTACAGGCGCGCGCTACCACGCCCAGCTAATTTTTGATTTATTGTAGAGATGAGATCTCGCCAAGTTGCCCAGGTGGGTCTCGAACCCGCGGGCTCAGGCAATCCACTCAACTCAGCCTCCCAAAGCGCGGGATTACAGGCTGAGCCACCGAGCCCGGCTCTATTTTTACTTTTCTATAGTTCTTGGAGAAAAAATTCTTCAGATTTTCTTATGTGTATTTTAATTTTTTGGGAAAGGATGCAAGATAAATAATATGCAAAAATGTAAATTTCATTTATTTGTGTCTAATAAGTGATATAATTAACCACAATATATTTCAAGTACATGTAAAGACCTGTAGTTGGCAACTGTAGTGTGTGACCAAATATATATTCAACTGCTTTTTTAAAAATTGTTATTCAAAATATAAGAACAAAACAACAAAACATTTCAACCACTGTGAACTGAGATTTTAAAATAACAGCTGAAGGAAAACAACCTATATAATCCATAAAGAATGACACATATTCACATTTATTATATGTAAAAAGATATGCTCTAATTGTTAGATGGCGTTCATAGTTTAGTTTTTTGAGGAGTGTAACTCCTTTTCACTAATATGTTGATTTCTAGTAATTATCACATTAAATAAACACTATAGTACTAACATATGGAAATGATAAAAAGAATAAGGAAATTAGAATTCTTTTATAAGTATATGGCAAATCAGAGTAGTCAAAGGACAAAATATTTTTCACCACATAAGATGGATATAGGGATTTGTAAAAAAAAAAAATATTGGTACTGGTAGAAGGTACTAAACCTTTGAGTAAATTAGTATTGAAAGAACAAAGACTTCTTAGACTTCTTTATTGAAAAATGGAAACTCATCTATCTGGGTTTGTTTCTTTCCCAAAAGACAGAATCTGGGTGATGATTTTGATGCATATATATTGCATATATATATTACACACACACACACACACACACACACACACATATACATATATGAGGGGGGGCAAAAAACCCAGAATTTTTTATTAAAAAATATGAATTTATTCTTACATGTTTAAACTTCAGTCAGCTTCAAAGTACTCTCCATTTGATGCAATACACCTATCAAAATGCTTTTCCCACTGCTCAAAACAGTTTTTGAACTCATCAATTTTGATGCTTTTTAGTGCTTTGCCGTTTCTTTTTTCACCTCTACCACATCAGCAAAATGTTTCCCTTTGAGGACATTTTTCATCTTGTGAAACAACAAAAGTCACTTGGGGCAAGACTAAGTGAATAGGGAGGGTGGAGCATGGGAGTCATGTGGTTGTTTGTCAAAAAATGCTGAACTCTCAATGCGGTGTGGGCAGGTACGCTGGTAAATCACTCATCATGAAATGGGCAAATGCATTGAAAAAAATCTCCAGAAGAAAAAAAGTAGCCTCTCTCAACAATGCTAGCTAATACACTGATGCCAATAGGTTCCTAGAACACTTACCTAGTGGAGGAGTCTGTACTACTTCGGGCCCTTCCTCCAAAAAATAATTCTGTTTGTTTTTTTGGGGTTTTTTTTTTTTGGTCCCCATCATATAAAACTATACAACTACATTTGTATCAAATATACTTATTTATGTTTGTCTTCATCTTCTCCTCTCTGACATTATACAGATAGGTATCAGAATATAGGTATTTTGGGATTTATTGATATACTTGAAGTTGTTATTTTGTATTCATTATTTCTGTTGTGTGAATTTGTATTTTATTAAATTTAAAAGACATTTTAAATAGGTAACTAATTATCATTCACATAGAAATGTCACCGTTTACTTGAGTTTAATGCTATTATTTACAAACATTTTGGTGAGACTCAATTTTTTTCTATAAATAATACCACCATTAACATCTGCATACATAAAAGTTTATCCTAACCTCTGAACGTTTCTTAGATGAAAAAATTAGTGAGTGGGAAGGTAAAACTTTTGTGGCATATGAACTGATTTCTTTCTAGAAAATACCAAAAATTTATAGTATCATCAATATCAAATTTTTTTTCTGTGTTAAAACATGTTTTTATGAAGAACATTTTCAAACATAATAGGTATAAAGAGGTAAATATAAATATAAATCCACAAGTGCTTGTCATTACATTTATATTTCTCCTCACAGTTGTGAGATTAAATTTTTTATAAGTTTAGCTATGTATATAATGATGCATAATTATATATGAATTCCTTCTTTTCTAATTATTGCATCTTTTTTTTTTTCTTTTTTGCAGTTAGGCTGGCTGTACCACATAGTATAAAGTCAACAGGATCAGCCTATTGTACAATCCTGCCAGTTTCTTGATTTTAAAATGAATAACTTTAACACTTTAGAAGTTTACTATAAAAATCTAGTAGGTAGAATAATATGCCTGGCAACTCTTGAAAGACTGATGACTATTTTGTAAGAAAACCCATAGTGACTCTGGATGACATTCAGTTCTCTTAGTCAGAATTTACTTTTCTTTAGGCAAACACTTAAAGTAAGAGAAAATTACCTTCTTCCAAACAAGAATTGAACGATGTAGACTAAGGTTTAGTGTTTGTGAATGCTGCCCTACTCTTGTGCTTTTAACATTTATACCATGGCCGCTCATTCTTGGTGGGCCTTGAATTCCATTTTATTTTCACTTTAGAAGAGCTAACTCTGCCTAGTTCTAAGATAGAACTGTACCTCACAATTGTTTATAAGCTGAGTTTAGAATCTTAGCGTCCATTTCCTGCCTAGCTTTCTGCCTCTTGCTGTATATGTCTTAAAAATCAACAAATTCCTAGAGTAGACAAACAGTGATGCCCTGCCATTCTTTTTCAAGTGATGTGAGGCTAAAGTCCTCCTGGCCTTAGTTGCCCTGAATGACAATCTGTGTCTCTCCAATCCCACAAGTTTGCCTAGAGATCTCAACCACACATGCGTTGCAAGATGTCTCAGCCTAGTGCTGCTTGTGAATTAGTCATTTTTCAAGGGAAAAATGGCAGAGAATGTTAGGCTCATTTCATTCACATCCTTTCTTTTTTTAGAATTTGGGCTCTTAAGTGTTAGCTGTATGTTTTTAGTTTCTAATGCCTTAAAACAACAAATATTAGTATTATGAACTGAAGCTTTGTAGTTACTACTGTGGGGACAGTTTGTTTGATACTCTAATCTATCACAGTTAAAAGCAGAGGTCCATGTGTTTTAAATTTCAATTTGTCTTTTTCTCAAACTTCTATAATTTATTTTTTCAGATTTTCATAATAATTTTTATGTTTTTATCTTACTTGCTTATTTTTTAATGTTATCTATTATTTCTTAACGATTTTACATTTTATTTTGTAACCTGTAGCTAATATTCCAACATTTAAACACATGGGGGTCTAAGTCTGCTGCTTGTTCCTTCTAATAAATCTCATTCACGTTAGTTTGGATTTTTGTGGATTAGGCAAAAGTTTTTTCAAGTCATAATTTTCTTCATTCTGTGAGACTTTTAGGGACCTAAACTGCAAATACTTTCCTCTAAGGAGTCTGAATCTGTCTCAACCAGGAACCAGGGATATCATCAACACAGAGCCACCTTAGTCCTCTTCAGTGATCTAGGCTTAATGCAGCATACTGATTCCTTGTCCTCAGCTTGTGTTTGGCCCAAGGCAGATGTTTCAGATCTTGTGAGTGTGAACTTCTGCCCCAAGGAAATGCTAACTTCCTTATCTGTTTGGTTCTCTCCCTGGTTTCAGCTAACTGTTCAAGCCCAGAGAGGCAAAAAAAAAAAAAAAAAAAAAAAAAAAAAAATGTATATATATATATATGTATATATATATATATATATATATAAATTTTAGTTTTGTAATTTGTCAAGGTGTCTTCTATTCTCTAGCAAACAGAAGCATCCTGTTTCTTTTTAGTTTTGAATTTTTCTCCAAAATTATTTTAATTGTTTTTATGGCTCATAATTTTTGGAAGCTAGGTATTTTGTTTATAATACCCTGTAGTTTTTATAACATTTTACATATTTGAAAAGTAAACTCACCGACATTATCATAGTAATTAATTTTGGAGTATTCACAGATTTAGTAGTCCTATTTTCAGACCTAACTTCTATATCTCTAAAATGGAAATAACAATCCTATCTCAAAATATTAAAATATATTATGCATTAAGTTATTACAATGTGAATAAACATTCATTAACAATTTGATCAAATTTCATACATTCTCCTAATGGTGAGTGTAACTCAAAATCTGCAGTTTAAAAAGAAATTGATACATGCCTTGGATCTGAGAGATCATTAGCAAATATTCAGAAGTAGGAGTACAAATCCCTGAATACTTATTTGTTCTATAGTCATAGATTGATTTCTTTTAAAAATTATAAGCAACATGGAGACAACAATTATGTTTTTAATAGTTAACACTTGTTACACATTTGATAACACTTGTTATCCATTGTAGGTTTTCCTTAAAAACGTACTAAATTTAAATTACAAAGAAGTTAACTTATTTTAATTGATGTCCAAAATGAAGAAATCTCACATATGTTCATGAAGCATTAATTTTGAAGTATAAAATATTATTTATCAACATAAACATTATGCAAATATGAAATCTCCCTTTATAATATTTTGAAGGTATGGAAAGCAAGCTGTAAATAGAAGATTGCTCTTACCTAAATAACTTTTCCAATAGGACACTTCAGGCAGAAAAAAAATATTATAGATCTAGGATATTTCTCAGTAACTGATTATTTCTAAATGATAAAATTATTTAATCAATGGCATATTTTAAACACCTTCTTTCAAACATCACCATATACAAAATTTTACTTACCATATACAACATTTTTCTAGTTCATTTTGATGTTGACAGAACTTTAAAAAGATTATTAATTTCTACTATTTAGTATGTAGTTAAGGTAGAGTTTAAATTTAGGGATTTGTTAATTACAAAATTTGTATTATTTCTGTTATTCTTTAAACTGTTAAGGATTAAATGTGCTAAGAGTTACTTTTTAATGTTAGAAAAAACCTGGCATACTCTAATTCCTTTTTTTAATCTGTATTTTTATTTTAGAAACAGGATCTCTCTATCTTGTCCAGGTTGGTCTCAAACTCTTGACTTCAAGAAATTCTACTGTCTCAGCCTCCTAAAATGCTAGAATTATAAGCATGAGTCACTGGCTTTGGCCTAATTTGTATTATATTATTTTTCTTTATTATTTTACTGAAGAATAAAATTAGTTCTCTAATGTAGGATATGAAGAAAGGTCTCAGGCTAGCTAAATAAACTTTATTTTATAATTTTAGAGAAATATAAAAATATTATGTAATTGAAAATATTAGTATGCTCTATTATATTTATTTGCTTTTCATGTTAACTAATTTTATGTACCAAAATTATAAATATTTTATAATTCTACCCTTACTTTCAAATTCTGTAATATTCCATTGTATATATGTATCACATTTTTTTAATCCAGTCCAGCTTCGATGGGCAACACGGTTGATTCCATGTTTTTGCTATTGTGAATAGAGCTGCAACAAACATACAGGTGCAGGTATCTTTTTTGTAGAATGATTTGAGTTCCTCTGGGTATATTCCAATAGGGGAATTGCTAGGTCATATGGAAGGTCAATTTCTAGTTCTTTCAGGAATCGCCACACTGTCGTCCAAAGAGGTTGTACCAGTTTGCATTCCCACCAGCAGTGTAGAAGCGTTCCTTTTTCTCCACATCCTCACCAACATCTGTTGTTGTTTGTTTTATTAATGATGACCATTCTTACAGGGGTTAGGTGGTATTTCAATGCGGTTTTGATTTTCATTTCTCTGATGATGAGTGAGGCTGAGCACTTTTTCATGTGTCTGTTGGCCGCCCGTATATTTTCTTTTGAGAAGTGTCTATTCATGTCTTTTGCCCACTTTTGAATGGGGCTTTTTGTTTTTTTTTTCCTTTCAGCGCGTTTGAATTCCTTATAGATCCTAGATGTTAGGTCTTTGTCAGATATACAGTTGGCAAATATTTTTTCCCATTTTGTGGACTGTTTTTCCACTCTTTTAATGGTTTATTTTCCATTGCAAAAGCTTTTCAGTTTGATGACATGCCCCTTGTGTATGTTATCTATTATGGCATGTGCTATTGGGTTTTGATCAGGAATTGGTTACTTTTTCCAATTTCTGTAAGGGCTTCTCTTGCATTTCCTAAGATTCTTATAGTTTGTGGTTTTATGTTTAGGCCTTCGATCCATTGGGCGTTGATTTTTTTGTGTATGGTGATAAGTAGGGGTCCTGTTTCATTCTTCTGCATGTGGTCAGCCAGTTTTCCCAGCACCATTTACTGAATAGGTTCTCCTCTCCCCAGTGATTGTTGTTGGAGGATTTGTCAAAGATGAGTTGGTTGAGAAATTGAGGTTTTGCTTCTGGAATCTCTGTCTCTTTCCATTGGTCTGTATGCCTGTTCTTGTACCAATACCAGACTGCTTTGATTATTGTAGCATTATAATAAAGTTTAAAGTGTTGCACGTTCTGCTTTGTTTCTTTTGAAAGATTGTTTGGCTATTTGTGGTCATTTATGTTTTTATACGAATTTCTGTATTGTCGTTTCCAGGTCTAAGAAGAATGGTGTTAGTAATTTAATAGGTATTGTTTTTAATAGATTGCCCTGGGGAGGATGGACATCTTAACAATATTGATTCTTCTAATCCATGAGCATGGAATATATTTCTTTTGTATCTTCTTTGATTTCTTCCAGCAGCGTTTTGTAATTTTTATTGTAAAGATGTTTTGCTTCTCAGGTTAGGAAGATGCCAAGGTATTTGTATTTGTTTGTGTGTGTGTGTGTGTGTGTGTGTGTGTGTGTGTGTGTGTGTTACTATTGTGAAGGGGTTGTGCTTTTTATTAGTTTCTCTGCCTGTTTGTTGTTGATGCATAAAAATGTGACTGTGTTTTGCATGTTGATTTGTACCCTGAGACTTTGCCAAAGTCCTTTATCAGGGCAAGGTGGTTTTTCACAGATTATCTTGGATATTCAAGGTATAGGATCATATCATCACCAAAGAAGGGTCATTTAACTTCCTCTTTTCTTATTTGGATACCGCTGATTTTCTTCTCTTGCCTGATTGCTGTAGCTAGGACTTCCAACACTATGTTCAACCAGGAGGAGTGAGACTGGGCAGCCTTGTCTTTTTCCAGTTTTCAGCAGAAATGCTTCCAATTTCTTTCCATTTAGCAGTTATGTTGGCTGTGGGTTTATCGTAGATGGTTCTTACTATTTTGAGGCATGCTTCCTCTATGTCTAGGTGTTCAAGGATTTTTATCAAGATGGGAAGCTGGATTTAGTTGATAGCTTTTTCTGCATCTAATGATATAATCATGTAGTTCTTGTTTTTATATCTGCTGATGTATTAAAGTACATTTATGATCTGTTGGATGTTGAACGAGCCCAGCCTCCTGAGGATGAAGCCTACTTGGTTATGGTGGCTGATTTTTGAGTTGTGTTGTTGGATTTGATTTGCTAGAATCTTGTTGAGAATTTTTGTCCCTGTGTTCATCAGTGATATTGGCCTTAGTTCACTTTGCTTGTTGAATCTTTACTCCACTTGGGTGTCAGTGTGATGTTAGCTTCATAAAATGATTTGGGGAAAGTTCTGTCTTTCTCAAGTGCCTGAAATACTTTCAGTACAATTGGTATCAGCTCCTCCTTGTATGTTTTGTAGAATTCTGCTGGAAAGCCTTCTGGTCCAGAGCTTTTGTTATTTTATTTTGATGGTGGTTTTCTTACGATAGTGACAACTTCCTGGGTTGTTTTTGGTCTATTTAGGGTCTCAATTTATTTTTGTTTTGACTTTGGGAGGTTGTGTGATGTCAGAAAGTCCTCCATTTCATTTAGGTTTTTGAGTTTGTTTCCATTTGAGTGTGCATAGTAATCTCTGACCATCTTTTGTATTTCTTTGGGGTCAGTTTTGACTTGATATTTGCATAATTGTTTCATTGATTTCTTTTTATATTTTTGTCTTCTATAGCCAATATTTGTTTTTTTACTTTGGTTATCTGGATTCTTCTGCTAAAGTTAGGGTTTTGGTGATCTTGCCTCTCCACTTCTCTCAAGTTAGGCTGTTAACTTGTGATCCATTTTCTTGATGTGTGTACATAGAGCTATAAATTCCTTTCTTGGTACTGCTTTTATGGCATCCCAGAAGTTTTGGAAGGCTGTGTCTTTGTTTTAATTTATTTCCAAGAATCTTTTAATTTTTATTTTGATTTCTGTGTTGACATGGGAATTGGTCAGCATCTATTGTTTAGTGTCCATGTTTTTGTGTGTTTTGGTGGGATCTTGGTGGCAATATTTATTATTATTTCACTATGGTCCAAGAAGATGCATGGCAGTATTTCAATCTTGCAAAATGTGTTTATGTTTTATTTATGGCTGAGGATGTGGTCTATCTTGGAGTATGTTTCATGTGGCGATGAATAGAACGTATATCATTTGGTTGTTGGTGGAGTGTTTATAGGTATCTTTTAAGTTTGTTTGATCAGGCATCAAGTTGAGCTTCCGGATCTCCTTATTGATTTTTTGCCTTGATGATCTAACTAAGGTTTTTAGTGGAGTATTTAAATCTCCAGTTATAATAGTGTTAGAGTCAATGTTTTTTTTTTTTTTTATGGTTTACTTAGTAGTTGCTTTATAAATCCCGGTGCTTCTGTGTAGGGTGTATATATGTTTAGGATGGATATTTCTTGTTAATGAATTGAGCCTTTTATCATTATGTCGTGTCTTTCTGTACCTTTTTAAAATTTTGGTTTGCTTGAAAACTGTTTGTGTGATATAAAAATTATGATATCCTGCCTTTTTTTTCCCATTAGCCTGAAAGTTTATTCTCCATCCCCTAACTTTAAGTCTGTGGCTGTCCTTTGTCATGAGGTGGTTTCCTGGGGCAGCATATTGTTGGGTTGAGCTCTTTTATCCAGTTTGCCATTATATGTCTTTTCAGTGGTGCATTTAGTCCGTTCACATTCAGGCTTATTATTGAAATGTGAAAGTTTGTCCTTGTCATAGGGCTATTATAAGGCTGTTTTGTTTTATTTTAGCTTTTGTGTTAATATGTGTGTATGCTTTGGTTTTCATGGCTGTGCTGTGTGCTCTGTTGCTTCTGTGCTTGTTTGTGATATTGTGAAGGGTGTGGTCTTTCTTTTGTTTTCTTTTTTCTTCTTTGTACAACACCTTTTTAAGCATCTTGTAGAGTTGGTCTAGAAGCAGCACGTTTTTTTGGGGATTAGATGACACGGAAGGATTTTAATTCTCCATCAAAGATGAAACTTAGCTTGGTTGAGTATGAAATTCTTGGGTGAAATTTTTATCTTTGAGACCATTAAGGATTGAGGTCTAATTCCTTTTGGCCTATAGTTTTTCTGCAGATAAGTCTGGAGCAATTCTAATTGGTCTTCCCCAGTAGGTAGTCCAACCTTTTTCCCCTGCTGCCCTTAGAATTTTTTCTTTCATACCTACTTTATGTAGGCAAATTACTGTATATACAGGAATTGGTCTTTTCATAAGATGTCTTGTTCTCGAAATATCTTATGCTTTTATAGTTGTGTCTCTGGCCAGATGAGGAAAATTTGCTTGAATGGTCTCATGGAATGTTTGCTCAAAGGTGTTTTCCATTTCTTTTTCTACTTCAGGTATACCAACAAGACATAGGTTTGTCTTCTTAATAAAGCTGCCCACATCTCTTGGAGAGTTTTTTCTTTTTTCTTTTTTTTTTTTTTTGAGTTGGAGTCTCACTCTGTCACCCGGACTGAAGTGCAGTGGCCTCTTCTGGCCACTGCAGCCTCAAACTGCTGGGCTCTGGCCATCCTTCCACCTCAGCCTTCCAAGTAGCTGGAACTACAGGCGCGCACTACCACGCCCAACTAATCTTTGATTTATTGTAGAGATGAGGTCTCGCCAAGTTGCCCAGGTGGGTCTCGAACCTGCAGGCTCAGGCAATCCAGTCACCTCAGCCTCCCAAAGCGTGGGATTACAGGCTGAGCCACCTAGCCTGGCTGAGAGTTTTTTCTTTCTTCCTAATTTTAAAAATATTTTTAATAGATTGTGTTAATTCCATAGTTTTGTCTTCCACTTCTGAGGTTTTTTCTTTTGCTTGGTCAATTCCCAAGCTTGTTGGTTTGTTATTTATTTATTGGATGGAGTTCTTTATCTCTGTTATTTCTAAATATACTTTCTTGACTCTGTCCAACTTCATTGGAATTTCACTTATTTTTTAGTTCTTACATTTCTTGATTTTTATTCATTTCTAACCAATGATTTTCTGATCTCTGTAAGTACTTTCTGGGTACCATTGTTCTTAGAGATATCCATTGTTCATATTTCAGTAGCCATTCTTTCAGGCACTAATTCTTTGTTGGGGCTCTGAAGGTTACTAGTGATTTTTCATTGGTTTTTCTTATTTTCTTATTTCTCTTATCTTTTTCTTTAATTCCATTGCTCAATGGGAAGTGGGGAAGCAAACACTTCTGATATTTGCTCTACCTTCTCTCCTTCCTTGAACTGGGGCTACAGGTTTGTTCAATTATGAAATGGGACTGGGGTGGGGAATTGTGCTTTCTCTTTACAATTTTGAGCACTTACTAAGGGATGAGGGAGGGGTTGCAAGGATTCAGAACCTACTGACAGGTCATAATGCTTGTTACCTGGTGAATGAGTCAGCTAGGACTCACTCTCCACCTCCACACAATATGACCTTACAATGGGCATGCTTGTGTAGTCCCTGAGTTCAAGACAGGGTATAAGAGAGAAAAGAGGGGAAAACTGGAGAGAAAATAGGAAAAGAAGGAGATAGAGATAGAAATAGAGAGAGAGAGAGA
>CAUYQG010125866.1:0-63066 GCA_963574415.1 Tarsius wallacei | reverse complement strand
GTAATTCTGTCTAGGGGTCCACCAAGCTTGTTTATTCTTTCAAAGTACCAGTTTTTTGTTTTGTTGATTTTTTTCTATAATATTTTTGTGTTCTATGTCCTGTATTTGGGCTTTTACTTTGGTGATCTGCATTCTTCTGCTAAAGTTAGGGTTTTGGTGATATTGTCTTTCCAGTTCCCTTACCTGATTTGTTAGGCTTCTAACTTGTGATCTTTCCATTTTCTTGATGTGTGTTCATACAGATATAAATTCCCCCCTTAAAACTGCTTTCGTGGTATCCCAGAGTTTTTGGTAGGCTGTTTTTTCATTTGTTTCCAGGAATCTTTTAATTTCCATTTTGATTTCTTTGTTGATCCTGTAGTTGTTCAGCATCATATTGTTTAGTGTCCACGTACTTGTGGGTCTTAAGGGAAGTTTGCTAGTGTTGATATTTATTTTCATTCTACTGTGGTCTGAGAAGGTGCATGACAGTATTTTGATCCTATGAAATTTGTTTATGCTTGATTTGTGGCCAAGGATGTGATAAGTCATGTAGTGTGTTCCATGTGGTGATGAGTCGAATGTATATTATGTGGTTGTTGGGTGGATTATTCTGTAGGTATCTATTAAGTTCATTTGATCGAACATGAAGTTGAGGTTCCAGGTCGCTGTGATGATTTTTTGGTCTCGATGATCTATTTAGGGTTGGTAGTGAGGTATTTAAGTCCCCAGCTATAATAGTGTTAGAGTCAATGTTTTTTTTTAGTTTACCAAGTTGTTGCTTTATAAATGCTGGTGCTCCTGTGTTGGGTGCATACATGTTTAGGATGAATATTTCTTGTTGATGAATTAAAATTTGTATCATTATGTAGTGATCTTTCATACCTTTTAAAATTTTTTATAGCTTAAAGGTTGTTTTGTCTGATATTAAGATCATGACTCTTGTCTTCTTTTGTGACACATTCACCTGGAAACTCATTTTCCATCCTCTAACTTTGAGTCTGTGTACATCCCTTGTGGTGAGATGAACTTCCTGAATGCAAAAAATAACTGAGTCATGGTTATTTATCCAATTTGCCATTCTGTGTATTTTCAGTGGTACATTCAGTCCTTTCAGGTTTATTGTTAAAATGTGATTGTTTATCCTCATCATGAGATTCTTATAAAGTTTTTTTTTGTTTGTGTGTGTTTTCAAGTTTGCAGTTATGATGTATTTTCTATTGATTCTGTGTTCTGCTATTCTCTTGGGAAGTTCATGGCCATTCTTTTTTTTTCTTTCATCTGTGCTTAATATCTTTTTACGTGTCTTCTCTAGAGCAGGCCAGGAAGCTGCATATTCTCTTAGGGATTGGATGTATGGGAAGGATTTTAATTCTCCATCACTGATGAAGCTGAACTTGGCTGGGGAGAAAATTCTTGGTTGAAATTGTTTATCTTTGAGGATGTTGAATATTGGACTCCAGTTCCTTCTCACTTACAGTATTTCTGCTGATAGATCTTCTGCTATTCTGATAGATTTTCCCTGGTAGGTAGAATGACCGTTCTCTCTTGCTGCCTTTAAGATTTTTTCTTCTTTGATGACTTCCTGGAATACTTGCTCCAAGGTGTTCTCCATTTCCCTTTCTTCTTCTGGGATACCAATCAGGCATAGGTTTGGCCTTTTAATATAATCACACATGTCTTGGAGGTTTTGTTCTTTCTTTTTGAGATTTTTTTCCATATTTTTGGCAGATCAGGTTAATTCCATGTTTTGATCTCCAAGTTCTTAGATTCTTTCTTCTTCTTGATTAATTCTGCTTTCCATACTTGTTATCTTGTTATTAATTTCCGGATAAAATTTTTTATAGGCAAAATCTCTATTTCAAGTTCTTTCAGTGTTGCATCTTGTCTTTCTGGAGTCTTATTCATTCTTTCCACCCATTCCCTAATCTCTGTGGATTCTGGGACCACTCATTGGTGACTACTATTTTTTGAGCTGTGAGGTCTGATTTTTCAGGCATTTTTTTCTTTGTAACATTGGGAATTACCTGTGTTCTTCCGTTTGTTCCTAATTTGCAACAAATTTTTCTTTTCTCTTTAGTTCTGTTATTCAGTGACAGTGGAAGAGGATTTTACTTCTAATGTTTGCTCAGCCCTCAATTCTTCTCTGATCAGGGCTCTGAATTTCTTCTATCTTGAAACAGGGCTGTGGAAGGGAAGCTTTGTGGTCTCTTGTAGTTTTGAGAGTCAAATAATGTGGAGGATGAGGAGCTAGAATTCAGAAACTACTTGCAAATCACAATGTTCACTGATTGTGGTATGGATACCCTGAGACCCACTCCCCACCACCACTCTATTTGATGATGCAATGGGTATATGGGTATACCACTTGAATCTAAGATATAGTAACAACAATGAGGAAAACAGAGAAAAATAGAATGAAATAAGACAGACAACAATTAAAAAATAACACAGAACCACAAGAGCAGAAAACAAAGCAAAATACAAGTAAACACACACAAAAACCCAAAATAAACTGGAATAGCAACAAAGCAAAACAAAACAAAAAAAAACAACAAAAGAGGAAAACCAAATACACACCCAACCCAACCCAAAATGAAAGAAGAAAAAGAGAAAAGAAAAGGAAAGAATTCAAATCAGACCCTCAAACATGTATTCACACACATATTAAACTAAAAAAAAAGGAGAACAAAAAATCAAAAACAAACAGGCAAACTGAAAAAGAACACTCAATCCTTCACCTACACGCATAAACAGAAAATAGAAAAGGGAAGAAGAAGGAAAAAGAAAAAAGGGATGTGGGGATGAAGTTCAAACACTCACATACACATTCAAGCACAAAGGTAAAATATAAAAAAATTAAAACACAAACAAACAAAAAAGTTAAATCAAACTTGCCCTCTTGTGGTAGGTTCTGTAGTTGTTCCTCTCAGCTGCTCCTTTGCTGTTTCCTGCAGAGCTTTGGCCTCATTCGCAATCTCCCCAGTGTCCAGCCCAGGGAAGGAGGAGGGAGCAGTGATGGCGGTTGGGGCTTCACTCTTCCCCTCCCACTAGTACGGTCAAGAGGATCCCCTCCAGTGGGGAGGTACGAGATTGTCTCTTTCCCAGATCCTGGTGGGTGGGGGGCACCCTAGCTAGGCATATCTTGGAGTAGAGTCCTCCTATTGTGACTGATGTCTAGGCTCCATCTGGGTTCATCGCTCTTAGTCGTGCCCCAGCTGTGTGTGTCTGATGTTTAGAGAATTGCTCAAGAGGAAGGGGTTAGGTCAGCCATGGACTCACCACTGATATCCTTGACTTTTTCTTGCCACACCCTTTGTCCCACAGTGGAATCAGGGTGGGGGTTTGGGCATCTGAGACTCAGCACTCATCCTGTCCTTTTGGAGTTTTGCTTTCAGGATATTCCCTCTGGGTCTCAATCAACCCCTGAGTAATTAATCCGCCAGTCACAGAGACCAGGTCGGGTCTGTCACCCCATGGTGAACAAGCTGGAGTACTTTTTCTGCCCAGTTTTAAGATGGTGGCAGGGTGTCTCTTTCATCTCCTCCAGTGGGGCTCTGAACTCCCTTGTTATGCTCCCTCCACAGCCCTTAGTTTCAGTTTCTGGCCGGGCACTGCAGTGGTGAGGAAGAGCCTAGACCCAGCAGTCTCTCCTGGCAGCTTCTTCTGGGGAAGAGGTTTGTTGATTTTTTAAAAAATGACGGTCGGCTTCAACACCCTGGGAAGTGCTAAGGACCAAGAAGAGCAGCTGCTGCACAAGCCACTTCACCAGGAGAGTCTTGGCCACTTGCTCCAGAGTCCCCACTCTGTCAGTCACTCACATGCCTACTTACTCACTGGCACGTACACAAAAATTTTCATACACTCACTCACTCTGGGACTCTCTTAGTCCAACTGACTCCACTGTCATCTTTTCTAGTAAAATTCAGTCATTTCTTCCACTACTTCACATCCATTTACTTTTCAGCCCACTACAGATGAACGTTCACTTTTTTCACTTAAATTACTCTTACTTAGATCAACCACAGCCTTCTAATTGCCACAAAATTGGTCCCTTCTCATTCTTTATCTTGATTGAGTCCTCTGTGTTGATTGTTCTCTTCCTTGGGCTTTTCCTGGGTTGGTTCATGACAAGTTTTGAAGCCAGCCAGACCTGGGTTGAAAGGATGAAAGCCTGGGTCATTTCTTGACCATGTAATTTTTCATAGAGAACAGACCCTTTTAGATTCTGTAAATAAATTTAGCTGATAAACCAACTTTATATGGGTTGTTATAAAGGTTGAGTGAGAAAACACACATATAATTATATGTATATATGTATATATAGATAGATAGAGAGAGAAAGAGAGAAAGAAAGAGAGAGAGATAGTAAGTTACATTTTGGTGTGATTTTTTTAAAACCCTAAACTTTAGGGTTAGGGTTAGGGTTTTAATAAAGTTAAAAGAAAATATTCCAACTCAAAAAGAAGAGGAATCATTGAACTGTACCAAATTCTGAAAGGCTGCTGGGTAGACATTCTAAAGCTATCTTCACTGACATAAGGGCTATTTCAGATGAGGCTTCTATTCAGGTTTCTGAAGCAGTCCTCCTCTTGTCCATTGTTCTTCATGCTTCTCGTGGCATTCATAGGCAAGGCTTTCTTTGCCTTTGAAGCCTTGATAACACCTGGAATGATTATGGGGAATTTTCTTCCCTTGGGTCTGCACCATTTTCTGAGTCCATTTTCTAAATAATAAAGATGAGCAGCCCAAATATACTTTTAAATGTAAAATAGTCATGGCTGTTATATTTCTGCTATGTGTAGTTTTTGTACCAGTACAACTCTCTCAAAAACATAATAAGGACTTCATTTTCTGACCAAGATAGAATAACAGGAATTTAATTTATACCTTCTCTTGAAATAGTTAAAAACCCAGACAAACATTTTTTTTTTTAATTCTTTGGCCATCTAGTAATGACGACAGTAATTCCTGAGAGAATGGAAATAAATTATCCCCGTGCTTACCTGTATTTACTGCATGGAGACAGGTTCCTGGCTTACGGCTCATAAAGAGGGAAAATCAGTCAGACCTGATGGTTTCTGGGGGTTGAGTAGAGAAAGCTGGGAGTTCAGGAAAGCCAGGGTGGCAAGAGATTAAAGAGAAGATACTGGAGAAAAAGGAGTTGCTAAAGAAAGAACTCTGGATAGCAGCAGAAGATGCCCTCGAGTCCTCAACTGTGTCCTGAAACCTTTAGCGCAAGAAAAGATGCCAATGAAATTATTTAAGAAAATAATTCACAGAGCTCACAGAGGGTCAAAAACAGTCTGTTCCCACCAGCTGAGGTAGAAAGTCTCATAATTAATGAGACACGAGGTAGAGTACTCACAGAGGTATTACCTCAGTAGTGGGGAAAATTAGCCCTAGACTAAATGTTGCTCAGTTCTAGTCTAACAAAGATTAATAGCAAGGGCTGAAAGGTTTGAACATTTTCCAGATAACCACGTCTCAGAACAAAGTTTAAAAATTGTACAGGAACACAAAAATATCCAACACTCAACAAAAAAGTCTTTATCTTTCATCATATACAAAATGTCCAGGCAAGCAAAAAGCTGAAAAAAGTACATCTATAATGAGGATTAAAAAAAAAAAACCAATGAATCAAAACTTAGAGTTGACATAATTAAGTCTTGTTAAAAATATTATCATAAATGTATTTTTACGTTCAAGAAACTAGAGGAAATATTGAGCACTTAATTTAAGCTCAGATATATAAAAAATATTCAAAACATTTAAATATGTGAAAACTGACGCCAGAGATGGAAAATATGTCAGATGAGATTAAAAACAAGAAGACACAATAGACAAAAGTTTAGTGAACTTAAATACGGGACAATAAAAGCTACCACAATGCAACATAGAGAAAAAATTTAGAAATGAACAGGGTATCACAGAGCTGTGGAGAAATTTCAGGCAGCATAGTTTATGTATAATTTGAGTCTCAAAACCAAAAAATAGGTGGGGCATAAAAAATATTCAACAAGTTGAAGATCCACAGAGTTTGGCAGATCCCAAGCACAAGAAGCATGAAAACAAAAGTTACATCAAGGCATTTTAAAATCAAGTTTCTTAAAAATGGCAGTAAAGAGAAAAAAAACAAAACAAACATATGGAAGAAAACCACAATAGCCTGTTAAAATCAGAAACAAATTTCTCATTGAAATTTGTAACAATGTAGTACAGAAGAGAGTGAAGCAAAGTCTTAAACTGTTAAAGAAAAATATTAGCAATCCAGGATTCCAATATATATTAAATGAAACATCTTTCAAAAATGATGAAATAAGAATATTTGTAGATATGTAGATGCTTAAAGATTTATCATTATCCTAACTTTGATACAAGAAATTTTAATAGATATGCAGCTAAAGAAAATCAGGAAAACAACACACAAACAAAACAATTAGCTTTCTTATTTTAAAAATAAATAAATATATACACAGAAATATTGGAGCTGGAGAATAAAATAACTGATGTGAAAAATTACTAGAGAGACTAAACGTAGACAATGAAAAAGAAGAATCTATAAACTTGAAGACAGGTCATTAGAAATAATACAGTCAGAGGAGCAGAAAAACAACAATGCAGTAGAGAGAAAATAATATGCATCACAGGAAAAATTTTAAAATAGAAAAATACTTAGAAAATCAATGAAGTCAGATATTGACTCATTGGGAATAGAAATAAAATTGATCTACAGACAAATATTGAAAAAAAATAGTAAGCACAATTTTAAGGTTCATGAGGGAAAAGGTGACATCATTACAGATTTTACAGACCTCAAAGAATAATAAGGAAGTATACCGAACAGCTTTATACTATTAAGTTTTACCAGCTTGGATGGAATGAACAAAATCCTTAAAAAATGCCAACTACCAATGTTCACTCCAGAAAAAATAAATATATCTTTAATACATATATATGTATTTATATAGTATATAAATAAATGTTTTAAATAAAAGCTGGAGTGACTTAATTAATATAGAAGAAAGGAGATTTTAGATTATGTATGTGTGTATATGTGTGTGCATATATGTGTGTGTGCATAATATATATATTCTGAAAAAATATATAACAACCTGTATAACTTCATATCTATTAAAATGCAAATTTATAGTTTGAGACTTTCTGGTAAAAATACTTTGGGACCTGAGATCGTCAAGGTAAATTTAACCAATCTTGAAAGACTAATACCAGTTATCCTTGATCTATTCCATAAAACTGAGAAGAAGAGAATATCACCCAACACATTCAATGACATCAGAGTATTTATGATATTAAAATCAATCAAGAATATCACAAAAGAAGAAAAATACAGACGAATATGCCTCATTCACACACACACACACACACACACACACACACACAAATTCTTAACAAAATTTTAGGAAATTTAATTTTAAAAAAGCAAGATAATATAAAATAAATCAGTAAGGTTTGCCCAGAAATATGCATAAAAAGCAGGAGACAATATCTAACATCTATTACTAATATTTAAATAACAACAACAAAACCTTTTAGTAAACTAAGATTAGTGGAAATTTTCTCAACTTAGTAAAGGACTACAGTGAAAATTTCAGCATACTTCATACTTAGCTCCCTAAAATGATGAATAAAGTAACAATGTTCATGCGCACCATTTCTATTAAACAATATCCTGGAAGCTTTAGCTAGGGAAATAAGGCAGTATAAATATATATCCAGAAAGCAACTATATTTCTTCACAGCCAACATAATTATTTCTCTAGAAAATGCTAGGGAAACCACACAAAACTCTTCAAACTAAAGAGTGAGTTTCACGAATTTGCAGAATACAAACATTAATATACAAGAATCAATTGTATTTCTATAGTGTGGTAAAAAAAATTAGAAATTTAAACTTAAGAACCATTTCTAGTAGCATAAAAATATGACATACTTATGGATAATTCTTATGCAGAGAACTTTTTATGGAAAATTAGGCGATATTACCAAGAGAAATTACAAAGCACATAAATAAATAGGAAAATGTCATGTCCATTGACTGAATAGCTCAATGGTGTTAAGATGCCATTTCTCCACAAATTCACCTACACATTTTCTCAATCCCAGTAAAAATCCTAATCAATGCTTCTTTTTAGAAATAGAAAGATGGTTTTACCATTTATATGGAAATGGAAAAAACTAAGAGCCCAATGAACTTTGAAAAAAGCAAACAGTTTATGGACTAACGCTGACTGAATTTGAGATTTATAAAGCTACAGTAATCAAAATAATGGGATTTTTGCATAAATACAGAAAAATACATCCGTGGGACGGATGAGGGAATGAAGAAAATGATACATAATGACAAGGTCCCTTGATTTTTGTCAAAGTTACAAAGGCAATACATTTTACTTGTAGGTTTCCTAAAGAGAAGTAACAGCATATGCTTGTGTAGACGGATGCATGAATGTTCACAGTAGCTTTATTTGTGATAACCAACTACTGATGACAATAGGCTAATAGAGTGTCCATAATATAGTAGTTGGTGTTTGCACCATCCCTATTTCCTCTTCAGTACCAGGACACTCATTTCAGCTCCCCAGAGTGTTAGTTATCTGGTTACAACTCACAACTGAATCTACACTCAGTAAATTCTCTGGACTTGGGCCTAAGGCCTAGCCCTGGGAGAAGTCCACATTTAACAGTTGGTTGATAAGGAGGGCAAAGGCTCAGTACCTATGCCTCAACTTCGGAAAAACTTGAAAGCCCTCTGAACTCCAGGACACCCACAGCATCAGCTGAAGGTTTTGTTGTGAATGCATCTTATTGTCAATCTGTACAATCCTTCCTTCATTCCCTCCCATTTTGTTCCTGAGAAGATTTTCCCCAATAATTCTTCTATCTGGAAATATACCTCAAACTCTGTTGAACACATGGCTTTTTCAGTCACTCTGGCATATCAAGAATTATTGGAGACTTGCACATGGGCTTTTCACAACCTGAGTGCAAGATGGCTCATGTCATTTCTGCCCAAAGCCGACAGGTTGTCTCATGACCCTGCCTAACAGCAAGTAAGATGGAAAATGTGAGACAGAGATGAAATTTTCAGCAAGCCTCTGTCTACCCTACAATTCCTTGTGTCCAGGGACAATGTCTCATTCCCTGTTGTGTCCCTAGAACTTAGAGAAACGTCTGGCATTAGTCAGTGTTCAGTACATTTTCTCCTTGTAAACACATGCAGAATTTACAAGAACAATTTACCTATTGGGTCCACTAGAAAAGGCTTCCAAAATGAATGTGAAGTTACAAATCTATGTGTTGAAAAAATGATGTGGAAAGAAGGATTGATATTAAGAAAACTGTGAAGAAACTTATATCTGTAGCATTGAGGCACTGGAAAGTTAACTAGATAGAAATAGAACATTATATGTTAGGGAAGAGATAAGGAACTGAGGTTAAATTACCGAAAGAGTGATCATTGTAATGATGGTGGGTGTGTATATCTGCCAACATTATAGAACTTACAAAAGCTGTGCGTTCAAATATATTGTTAAGTGAAGCAGATGCCTATGCTTGCGATTAGTACTGAAATTTGTTAACTATTCTAAAATGAAATGTAATTCGTCTTTATTAAACATGATGAAGTACTCTTGAGGATAGCTTCATTAGATACATAATATTTATGAAAAAAGTGATTTATCTTTAGCAATCCCTGATTAACACCACTTGACTGGGATCACTCTCTCACTTGGTATTTCAAGTACTTATTCTTTATACCAAAGCTAATTTGTCCTTGTTTGTATATGGCTTGGTTAAGTGCTTTAAAACCATGTGTGTATGTATGCTATCTACCCAGAAGTAATTTGGGGTTTCTAAGATTGTATTTTCTGTTTTTCTCATTTTCACTTGCTTTAAATATAACAAACGCTTTTATCAGGCTTAATAGCTGTCAGACCCTGTTCTGAGTACTTGGCAAATTTTATTCCACCTAATTTTTACAATAACCCTAAAAGGTAGGTACTATTATTTTGTCCCCCTGATTAACAGATGAGGAAACTAAAGCATGGAGCAGTTAAGTACCTTGGCCAAGTCCATGTATCCAGCAAGTGACTGACCCAAAACTGAAGTAAAGCAGTCTCATCTCATACCCATGCTCTTACCTACCATTCTCTGTATCCTTTCTATGTTTTGGAGGCCAACTTCATGACCACCACTAATAGATCTCAAGGACCCTAAGGATGCAAAACTGAGCTAATCATACTTCACCTTTGAAGATCCACAGTCTTATACCATTTCACAACTGACTGCAGTGTTCTCTATCCAAAAGAGAACTAAATTAGCTAAAAGTAGTTTTTCAGTTTCTGATAATAGATTCATTAAATCTCACAGAAAGTGTTTTGCACTGATGCACACAATGAGCAATATTACCTAATTCCCTGCTTTCTCATCAACTTATTTTATTTATTTATCTCTATTTTTTGAAGAGAGGGGGAATCTCATTATGTTGCCCAGGCCAGTCTTGAGCTCCTGGACTCAAGCAATCTTTCTACTTTCATCTCCCAAAGTGCTGGGATTACAGGTATGAGTCATGGCACCCAGCCTCTCATCAGGTTGCATAATCACTATGTTTACAGTTTAAGTTTTATTTTTGAAATAATTTTAGATTTATAAATTCACTAAAAGAAAAATACCAGGAGGTTTCCATATACTCCTTCAACCAGTGTCCTCTGATTGCAAAATCGTACATACAGTAGTACAAACTGCAAAATTAATAAGTTAATGTTGATTGGTACAATAACATTAACTAAACTGTGGATTTCATTCATATTTCATAAATTTTTTCACTAATAGTTTTATTATTGTTCTAGATTCTAATCCAGGATCGGCTGTTGTGTTTCGTTAATCTCCTTAATCTCTTTCAATCTGTGGCAATTCCACAGTCGATTTTTTCTTTTATTACTTCAACACGTCTGAAGAGTATGGGCTAGTTACTTTGAGGTATCCCCTTGAATCTGAGTTTTTCATGTTTTCTCAAGTCTATCATTAAGATTGAATATTCATTTTTAACAAGAATGTCACAGAGGTGATGGACCCTTACCAATGTATTATATTAGGCTACATACGATGTCAATATGAGTTATTACTGGTCAACATAACTTTGATGATCAGATTAAGGTAACTTTGACCTAGTTTCCAGACTGAAACATACTAGGTTTTCCTTTGTAATAAATACATAATTTAAGACTATGTGAGTGTCTTGTTTTTCCTCAAACTTTTGCTTGCTAATTTTACATCCGTTAGTGGCTCTTACCCAAAATAATAATTACTTTGATGTCTAATGATCATTTTCTATTTTTCTCTTCTTTCTGCATTAGGTGGAATTCTTCATAAGAAAGAGTTGTACCTGATCCGCTGTTCATTTATTCATCAAACTATTTATTTATTTCAGGAATTTTAGATATGTATTTTATTTGGGGATTCTATTCCATTATCAGTGCTATTCTTGGTTCTTTTAGTTGAAAAAGTTTAGGAAATATATCTGTGTGTAGTAACTCATGCTGACATACACATCCATATGTATCTCCTATCGATTTATTTATCTACCTACCTACCTACCTATCTACCAATTAAAAATAAAAGGAGTTAACCCTGATGCCTCCAGTTCTGATCAAACATCAAGGGTTCATTCAAGCTTTTTCTCATGTGTAACAGCCAGAATTCTGGCCCTCCTATCTGCAGGCTATTTACTTAGCTGTGCTACTCTAGTGCCCCCTAGAGTACAATTGCTAATTCACAGTCCTACGAGAAACTATTTTCTAACTTTCATAGAGAACGTGTGTACAGTACTTTTTGTCTTTTACCTTACATTGTCCAATCAAAATAATATTTTACAAAGTTACATAGTTGTTTTATTGCTCTAGGTACCCCTTTTGAGTATTGTTGCTATTCATTGATAATACAGTTAGTTCATTTGATATAGTTTGTATTCTGTTTGGGGAATACAGTACAATCACTTTTTGTGATTCATGAGTCTATTGGTGTCTTCAAATGCGGAGAGATGTGCATTGACCAGCACAGCCATAACACGAATAATCAGATCAACTAGGAAATTCCTTGTGCTGTCCCTTTGTACTCATCCCGCATCTACTCCAATTCCCTAATATCAGTGATACATCTTATAGTTTTCTATCCTATAGTTTTACCTTTTCCAAAAAGTCGTATAAATTGAATCATCTGGTGTATAGACTGTCGTGTCCGTCTTCATCCACTTGGAAATACGCATTTAACATTCATTATTTTTTTATATGAAACCACCGTCTATTCCTTTTCATTAATATGTAGAATTTCATTGCTTGTGTGCACCACGGTATGTTTAACCATTCACTGAGTGAAGGCTATCTTGGTTGCTTCCAGTATTTGGTAAATATGAATAAAGTTGCTATAAGCATCCAGTGTTCTTAAAGTGTGCAACTAAGAAATGCCCTCATAAATAAATAATTTTGCTGAAAGAATCTGCTGACCCAAATACTCAAAATTTGCATAGGAGGAAACAATATCAGAGAGGTTAACTGATACCCAAAACTACACAATTAGAAAGAGATAGAGCCGGGCTTGGTGGCTCAGCCTGTAATCTCAGCGCTTTGGGAGGCTGAGGTGAGTGGATTGCCTGACCCCGCAGGTTCGAGACCCGCCTGGGCAACTTGGCGAGACCTCATCTCTACAATAAATCAAAAATTAGCCAGGCATGGTAGCGCGTGCCTGTAGTTCCAGCTCCTTGGAAGGCTGAGGCGGAAGGATCGCTGGAGCCCAGCTGGTCGAGGCTGCGGTGGCCGGGAGGGGCCACCGCACTCCAATCTGGGCGAGAGTGAGACTCCAACTCAAAAAAAAAAAAAGAAAGAGATAGACCTGGAATCAACATGAACAGCTTTGAGATACTGGGCATACTTGGCTGTACAGGTCAACCTAGGCTCATACTTTGCAGCAATATCACAAATTTTCCACTCTTTTGTTTGCTTCAGGTTCAGCAGCTTTCCAGGTGAATTCTGGTTGCTGAGTCATTTTTCCTAAAATATGTGAGGTTCTATCATTTAATGTGGAGCATAGTGTTTGTTTTGAAAGTCATTCATAAAATAAAAATGACCAACGTACACCAGCATAACCAAGTTCTATGAGCGTCTACAAATCTGAACTCTACTTAATTAACATGTGTTTCTCCTGATATACATGAATTGAAAAACTGTATCTGAGTCAACCAATACTTCAAGTAGCAGCAATTCTTTGAATGAGACCATTAAGCCTGATGCTGTCTTGAATTCAAAGGCAGATGATCTCATCAGAGTTCTGCCTTTTCTTTTCATAAATGAGAAACATCGATAAACTATGCATATGTCACAAATAATTTGCAAATAAATTATTTTAGAAATCTTATTAGACTATGGTTTTCCTCTAAACCCTATTTTGTAAACATAGTGGAATATAGCTTGAGATGCTACTCAAGGGTTTCAGAAAAAGTATAGTTTCTTGACTTTGTTGGAGGGTTAGAGGTGGAATAGGAAGAAACCCTAGGCTATGATATTTAGAAAAATTCCTTCTTCTGGCATGAAAAACTATTGAGGTTAATTTTTTAATTGATAATTCGATGAGTCTTGGGGACATTCTTAGTGAAGGAATGATTGCAAAGCATTAAAACTGTAGAGAACAGGATTCTGGAATAATTAAAACTGAATTCAAGAATCTTGCAATAAATTTCCCCTCTGAGCCTCAGGAAAGAGATAAGCAATCGCCTGTGTTTTTCTTTCTCCTCACCTGCCTCTCAAATATAGCAGGTTTTCTCATCACAATTGTATTTCACAGGAAGGGTGTGAAGATAAGTGAGTTACCATTTGTAAAACACTTTAATGTCAGAGGTGCTATACTTGCAGATAGTGAGAAAGTAGAAAGAAAATAGGTGACAACTTGCTGAAAAATCTGTCATTGTCCATTTATAGATAACTTCAGACTGACTCATAGAAAAATCTTCACCCAAAGGTATGTAGATCTATTCACAAAAAGTAGCATGCTGATTATTGCATAAAGCATGCTGAACACTTTGCATATCACTCTTTCAAAATGGCAACAGTCTAACAGAGGAACATACACAACTCTGTGCTGCTATGCTGACATATCCAAGACAACTAAGAAAAAAACATATGGGGAAAAATAAACTTCCTGTAAAAAAAACTAAAAACAAAACCAAAAAAAAAAAAGAAGAACACATAGATTCCACTTTCCTACATGTGCTACAAATTTAATGGGTCCCAATGTGGTTTTTACTCATGCTCTAAGGTTCATATCTTGAATAATGGCTGCACTTATCCATTCAGTCTGCCAAGTTAGCAGGGAGGACTAAGCCATGACTCCTAACTCTTTCTTGCTTTCATATGTTAGTTGCTAAATCCTGATGTATTTCCCCCTAAGTCTTCATACGAGACAATTGGTCTGTGATATAATTTCTTACCTACAACTCTATAATTATTTCTTAACTGGCATCCTAGCCTTCAACTTTATCCAACGACCTGAGGTTTTCAAGATTCTCCAGAAAAATTAAACCAATAGAATATAAATATACATAAGAGGAGATTTATTATGAGGCTCTGGTTCATGTGATTATGGAGGATGAGAAATCTGCAAGCAGGAGACCCAGGAAAGCCAGTGGTGTAATTCAGTCTGAGTGTGAAGGTCTGAGAACTAGAGAAGCCCAAGTCCAAGGGGCAGAAAAGATCAGACGAGATGTCTCAGGTGCCAGTTCAAGGTCAGAGAAGATCGGATGAGATGTCCAAGGGCCAGAGAAGATCAGCTGAGATGTCTCAGCTCAAGCAATAGGGCAGAAAAAAGGGGCAAATTCTCTCTTGCTCCATCTTTGGTTCTACGCAGAGTTTTAACAGATGAGATGATGCCCACCCACATCTGTCTTACTGAATCTATAATACAAATGTTAGTCCTACCCAGAAACACCCTCACAGACACATCAAGAAGCAATGTTTAATCTGGACACCCTGCGGCCCATTTAACTTGATACAATATTAACCAGTGTATCCCTCAACTTTACGACTCGTACTAATAACTCACTCTAATAACTGTTAACAGAATTCTATTGACTCATGAACATATGCACCACTTTTAATGTTGCCATGCCTACAAAAATGACTCTGTTGATGTTTTTTGCCAACATAATCAAACCCAGAAATCCTAGAATTGCTGCCTAACCTATTTACCTTTTTTTATTTTTTTATTTTTTATTTTTTTGTTCATTTGTTCCTCAAGCTTGATCGTTTACCCCTCTCCTACCATGGGCTAGATTTTGGTGACAATGAGAAATTTGCAACTCCCAAATATGGCATGTTTTACTGGCATTATCATCTTTGAGTTGGCTTTTCTTCTGTCTCTAACCTTCCTGTTTGCTCACATGGAAACAATGTATCCTAGTTGTGTTAGTATGTCATCTTTTTTATTAAGTTTTTCAGGATTAAGATAGGGTTTTCTCTTTTTTTCTGCATCATCTTCTCCTATTTTATGTATTGCGCTGCTTTGCAATTACTCATTTATCATTATACCCCTCCTTTGTAGAGTTTTAGGCACAACTGACCAGCATTAACATTACAATAGGGTTCATGAGACTGACAAAACAGACTCTGTGGTCATAAGATACCAACTTACTACTTGACTCTAGTATAGTATTAGACAACAAGCCCTAAAGGAAATAAAAATACTTTACGCCAAAACAGGTTTCCCTGACATATTTTGAAGTGACCCCGCAAAGCTGTCTCTTTGGGAAATGTGCATCTGTAGTGAATCTCCCTCCCTAGGAAGAGTCTGACACCTCTTAAGAGGTTTACCACCTAGTCTCTCTGAAACTGGCCTCTTAGAGCTTTCATCTCTGCATATCAAAAATCTAGGCTTCATCAACACCACTTTAACTTAACTCAAGCATTTCTTTCACTGATCTCAAATTTTTTAGACAGAGCTTCACTCTTTTTACCAACTGCCAATCAGAAAATGTTGGAATCCTGTAAGCCCCCTGATTGAAGATGTCATGCCTTTCTGAACCAAACCAATGAAAACTTCACATGTATTGATTATGTTTCACCTGCAACTCTGGTTCCGTAAAAATATATAAAGCCAAGCTGTAATTCAACCATTTGGGACATATGATCTCAAGACCTCTTGGGACTGTGCCATGGGCCTAGGTCCCTCATAGTTGGTTCAGAAAAAAACTTCTACAAGCATATTTTGGCAGGATTTGGAATTTTTTCCATCATCAGTATGAAGATTCAACTTCCCCAGTGAGTAACAGGAACTTAAATACCATCTCAAAGTTACAGAAAGAATGAGAGCTTAGATTCTGATAAAACAAGTTTTAAGAGTAGAAGGAAGAAGAATTCAATTGAAGGACAACAAATAATTGCTAGGAAGAATTAGTGGACATCTGGGAGAATGAATGGATGAGAATAATTGAGATTGACTTGTAAACAGTTCTCTTTGAAAGTTGAAAGAATCTGAGATACAGGCATTATTTTGTAAAATGACTGGGCCAGGTCTGGCTACAATCTTTCTCTCCTTTCCTTCAATAGACAATGAGATGGGGGGGGGGGCAGCAATTCTTAGGGAGAGAAGGGGGTGGGAGAGTTTGGGAAAGGAGACTGGGGTCAGAGAGACCTTGAGGCCTTCCATTCAGCATGTCAAAATGCCATATTTGGGGATTTTGATTTTTGAGCCCCGACAAGCTCTTTAAAGAAAAGGAAGCCTATTTCATTTCTACATCCAGGACATTAATTCACACTCAATAAATACTTAGGAAGAAAGAGAAGAAAGAGGTGCAATGAAGAGGGTAGGGAAAATGAAGGGAGGGACTTAAGCAAGACTAAGAGATGTGTTTCTTTTGTGACTGTGAAAATTGAAATTGAAAATGTGTTTTTCCTAGGAAAGATTATTATTATGGTATCCCCAAGTTGGAATTAGACCCCAACAAATTTTAGTTCACAAATCTGTTTGGCACTTACCTTATTTGTAATTTGCATGAAGATATGTAACACACAAAAACAGCTCTTCCTCATAAAAAGAAGACTGTAAAAAGAAGACACATAAGGCCCCAGATCCAGATTCATCTTTGATTGGAAATTCAAGATTGGTAAGATGTTGTAAAAAGTCCTGAGGTAAATGATTAGGATAGTACATGCGAAGATGTTTCATTTTCACTAGGAACCATATTTCCTACTTTCTGTAACATTTAATCATGTGTTTTGTTGTTAGATTTGGAAATAAACTTTGCTTAACAGGATAGATTGATGCATCAATCAAGTAGCACTATCCTCTGAGGCTCTGTGGGTTTATAAGATAGCATACACTTCTCAAATCTGAAGCAGATAAAACATAAATAAGTATATACTGAACCACATTTAGTTTCCCTTATCATTTTGGGGATATTGGTTCCTTAACAAAGAATTCTACCTAAAATATACAAAACATGGATTTAAAGGACCTTAATGTTGATATTTATTGCCAGTGTCTGAACCCAATTTTCAGCAGATATATCCTTTTTGGGTCCTGGGGTATCTTAAATTAGACAACAATGTAGTATACAAAATCTTTGATTTTTAAAAATTGATATTATTCTTTTTATCCCAGTGAAAAATTGTACTTGAAGCCCTTCCAGCTAGCTCCAATAGTCATTCTGGAAGATGACTATATAAGAAAAAGAAAAGCCCTTCTCCCATTCTCCCATGTAACAGACCACAGTACTTCAGTGTCAGCTCATGTCAAGAATTTAAGAACCTAATTGGTTAGCTATAATAGTCCTTAGGGTCCGGATAGGGTGAGGGTGGATGGATGGAGAGAGAGACGCAGGGATGGAGGCAAGGCACCGCCGGAGCCAGCGTGCCACAGGTGCCGTGCTGGCAACCCAGAGATCCGAGTAAATGCAAAGAATTGCAACACACAGAGGCGAAAGAAGATAAGATTGATTTAAGAAAGCTTCACCCCCCACAGACAGGGAGTGGGTCTACACTCTAGGTGAGTGTGGTGTCGTAGTCCCCCAAAACCCTGGCTTAAATCCTTTTCCTTGTAGATGTTGCAGTCAGGTAGATGTGACTGCCATGACTTCCTTATCGACCACCTGTGGATGTCTTGGAGAACTTGAGACACAGAGACCCACGAATGTCCGCCCACATTATCATAGCCCCTAGAGAAAGGCGTGACAAGGATTCTCATGCACCTTCCCGAACGACATTCCCTAAAGCTAATGGAGGGTGCACCTCCCCTTATCTCCTAGGCATTCCCAGTGGGTAGCTTTGGGGATCCTTGGCTTCCCTGTAGATAGTGCCCAATTTACTGGAAGATCGAATCCTCACCTGCTCTCCCTCTGAGTGGTCATAACTTTTGTAATTATAAGTTTTATGACTTTTACAATCCTTGCCCAATGCATAATTTCTTAGGACTTGTAAATTCCCTTTACTCTAGGCAAGCTTGATTGCCGCTATGAGATACCTCTGATACCTGGCACCAGGAAGTCTGTTTCTGAAAAGACAAAGTTGGCAAAGTTAATTTTGCCTGAAGTGTGCGTTTCTCTAAAAACATAGCTTCTACTTTCTCATCATTGTGTCAGGGTTTAAGAACAAGATGAAAAATGCCTTCCCACTCTCGGTCTGTCCTTTCAATAATCTTTACATTACTATGTGAAATTAGTTCACATGATTATGGTTGAGAAGTCCCACAGCCAGTCATCTGCAAACTGGAGATTCAGGAAAGCCAGTGGTGCTATTCAATCTGAGTCCGAGGGCCTGAGAACCAGGGGAGCCCATGATGTGCATCTCAGTCTGAGGGCAGAAGACTAATGTCGTAAGCTTAAGCAATCAAGCAAGAAGGCAAGAAGCAATCTTTCCTTCATCTCTTGTTCTATTCAGGCCCTCAATTGATTGGATAATGTCATCTCCTTTACTGAGTGTACCAATCCAAAAGCTAGTTTCATCTAGAAACACCCTCACGGGCACCCACAGAAATAAAATTTAGCCAAATCTCTGGCCATTCCATGAGCCACTCAAGTTGATACACAAAATTAACCATCACACCTGTGAAGGCCCAACATAAAATAATTGTGGTACCTTTCCCAATTCCATTATAAAAAGTAGTAGTGACTATAACAACGATATGCAAAATTTCAGGAAAATTGAAAGGGAAATAATCTTATGACAATGGGTAGCAAATATTGTGGTGAGTTACCCAGAAATCTGCAGAGGACATTTCTTGATACTCTTCTGTTCAATTGTGGGGGCAAATGTAGTAATACAGTAGCCACAGTACAAAAAGATTTGGTGCCAGTGGTTCAATCCACCAGGCAAGCCAAATAGACCAAAAGAGGTGGTAGCTGAGGGTGAGGAGAATTTAAAATAGGTAGAAGAGTGAGGGAGGAGATAAAAGCAATAAGTCTATAGTTTATCCAATTAATCTTCCTCTTTTTAAGCTAAGAAGAGAGGAAGAAAGTAACCATAACCTCAGAGGAGCTGCTCTCAGATGAGGTAATCTCCAAAGCAAGCAAAGCCAGGTGGTGCAAAAGGTGAACCATCAAGAGACTACCTATTTTTAGGATGAAGCATTCAGTTTATCAGCTACCAAGATTGTTACCTGCTGACCACTCTCAGTCTGGTTCCTCCTCAAAAGTTGTCCTCATGTGAAGGAAGCTTTCTCACATAGGTTCTCACATAGGTTCCACATCTTCTCTGAAAGCAACTCACATCTAGTGAGTGACTGGCCGATGTGGAGAGCCAGAGTCCAAACCCCTCATCTCAGTTTGAGAACTCTCCGATAGCTTAAGTGTCACCCAGTGGGATTGTTTGAGTCCCTGTTGTGACTTCATTACAGATCCTCCACCCATCCTGTTTTTCTCATTCTCCAATAAGCTGCTTGCACGCAAGTCTTCAACTTAGAGTCCATTTCCTGGAGAACCTGACCTACACAGGAAAATGGAAGTAGATACCAACTGCCACATGCACAGTGATGGAGGAAATATTGTATATATTTCTATTATTAATCAAAATAAGGAAGAAATACTAGCAAGAACAACTTTGCTTACAAATTTTTGCCCGTTACACTAAGGTCCAACTTCCACATTTTGCATAAGGAAAAACTAAGGCCCAGAAGTGAAAAAAAAATGATTTTTTTTTAAGTTCACCAAGTAAATTAGAGAAAAACTAAAACCAAAGAATCAGTTTTGTTGTTCTTGTTTGACAATGGATAAATTATCTCTGTATTGTTTCTCTTGAGTAGGGTTCCTATCCACTGTGAATTAGAATCACAGACTAGAGTTTTTTTTGGTTTTGCTGTAATTGTTTTGTTTTCATAATGATTCTCAGACTCACCTAAACATACTAAATCAGAATCTGTTATGAAAACTTCCAATAGAATCCATATTTTTGAAAGCTGCTCAAACAATTCTGATGATCATATCATTTTGAAAACTATGACTTGCAAAGTCTATACAAAGGGGGTTGTATAACTCTGCTCAGGTTGTCATAAAATAATATCACAAACTAAGTGGTTGAAATAACAGAAACTTAGTATCTCATAATTCTTAGAGGCTAGAAGTCTGAGATCAAGGTGTTTGCAGGGTTGGATTCTCCTGAGGCTGTGAAGGAGAATTTGGTCCAAGCATTTCCCTGGTTTCTGGGGGTCTGCACGTATGACTGTGTCCAAATTTCCCTTTTTCATAAGGATAATTTGATTATATTGGATTATGGCCTCCCTTTACTCCATGAAGTCTGATCTCATCTTAACTAATTTCATCTGCAACTACCCGATTTTCAAATAAGGTTACATTCTAAGGTATTGTAGGGTAGGACATCAACAGGTAAACTTTGGGAAGACACAATTCAATCTAGTTCAGACATTCATATTTTGCAACTAACCTTCTCTGATTTTTTTAAAAAGAAAGAAAGAAAATATGAAACAGAGGGAAAAACCTAAGTAGATAAGATAAGGAAGAAGGAATTGGTAGAGAAAAGGATTTTCTCCATTATGCTTTGCCTCTGCTTCCAAGCTTTAGGCATATCAGTATTAAGTTACTGTGGGAGGGCTGTACTCCATCTTAGATTTGCAGATTTAATTCCTTCTCACATCATGGTGGGCATACCCCACTCCCTTTCATTGTTACAGTGAGCACCACAAAAAAGGTCCTCATGGTCAAATTAAGCTTCTAAAGCATAGATCCTATCCCTTTGATAGTTTACATCATGCTTACTACTTTAACATTCTTTGATTTTCCAGTGTAGTTGTTATTTTTATTATTGTTTTTCTTTCCATTTGAGCTTTCCACAACTAACATAAGCTAACATCTATTGACTTACCAGTATTTAAAAGGTGCAGCACCAAATAGTAAAGAATGATATAGTATCTAATCTTAATCTAATCACAGTTGTTTTGCCTATTAAAACAAAAGTTTCGGGCCAGCAAATACTTGTGCAGTCATAGAACTGATACAAGTGATGATTAAGGTTATATACCATTACTGTTTTTTTTTTTTCCTCTATTCTAGACTGTTGTTCTGAATGTCACATCAGATAAGATAAATTTTCATTGCCTCCTGGATATGGACTAATAAAAGGGTATGGTATCATTTTTGGAAGATAATCAATACACTGACATTTTTCAAGAGTGATGTTTCATAGAGATTTAAGACCTAAATAAGCAAACAAATCCTAACATTAGTAGCACCTCTACAATTTAAGAGTACTTTTTCTAAAGTCTCCCCAAAGAGTAAATTTTAATTAGTGGCATACTAGAAAGTTAAACACGATTGAAGACCTTTCCAAGACTTCTGTGGAAGAAAATCATTGGCTTATTTTCTTAATCCTTGGAGACAAAAAGCCAAAATGTGTTTAAAAACAGGTTAAACTGATGGAGAATTTAACAAATAAGTCTTGATTGTTCTATTAATAGCAAGTTCCTTACAGAAATTTTGCATTCTTTTGGCAGATAGAAGTCAGATTGACAAAGATCACTGCAGACTTCCTTAAAAAATACATTTTCAGCATTTTATTTTAACATTGCAGTAGATCTTTCTCATCTTGTTGAAAAGTAAAGTCTCTTTTGGGACTTGTCTTCTTGATATCCAACTTAAATAGTTCGGTTTGTCTATAGACTCTCAGTGCAGAGCTTGTTTTGTTATCTAATTCTGCAGAATTAAGGCACAGTGGTGAGAAGTAAGAAGCCAAACTTAATTATGTTTTCTGAGAGCCAGAGTCACCCATCTCCTAGGACCCTTTTGCAATTGAATTTGGACAATGAGGCAACAACAGCATTCAGAGATTTTATCACCATCCCCATCCCTTCTCAACCCATTCCTACTATTTTTCCATAAAATTCCAGTGTATGAAATCATAAAGCCAAAGGGAAAAAAACCCGGTGAAACTAAAGAGTATTTTTCTCTCTTATTCTCTACTTGGTACAGTCACCTTGTTTTTTATGTTTGTATCAGAGCATGTAAAGTCAACTTCCTTCACATATTCAAGTTTTTTGGAATAGTGACAGTTTTTGTCATTGCACTGTATGTTTTGGGGCTTCTGTTTCACATTTACAAATTTCTTTGGGGTGTGAATCCCTCAGGGTGTCAGAAGAACTGACATTCCT
This sequence comes from Tarsius wallacei, assembly GCA_963574415.1. Classification (NCBI taxonomy): domain Eukaryota; kingdom Metazoa; phylum Chordata; class Mammalia; order Primates; family Tarsiidae; genus Tarsius; species Tarsius wallacei. The sequence continues at coordinate 40,431 of CAUYQG010125866.1, read as the reverse complement.
GTCTGCAGAATCTGTTGGCTTTTAAGTAGTTTCACCTGATGCCTTGAAAAATCCTTCCAGAAGCCTTCTCTATCCATTTAGCAAGTCTGGTCATAGTTATTTGGTGTAGAGGCAGGATATGAAAGAAGCTAATGTGGAAGATGATGAGTTGTGTATTCCTATAAAATGTAGATATATGAAACAAGCAAAACAGTATTTAGGAAAAACTTCCAAAATTGCAGGACTGTATAGGCCTTTAAACCTTAATCGGGTAGCCAGTAATATGAGGATGGAAGCTGACAGAGCAACTCTTCTTGCAGAAAATATCACAGATTCCTTTAAACTTATTCCAGTAATTATTAGATCCTACTCTATGAGCCAAATTTCATCCTCAGACTCACAGAAACCTTGCTTCTTCACCAAGCTCACCTCCTAGGAGCTCTAATCGCACAGTATCACAAGGATCCAATTACAAGACCATGAGTCTTATGCCTGAAGTGCATTTGACTTAGCATCATCATCATTAACAATAAAACCTTCTTTGGGGTGTGAATCCCTCAGGGTGTCAGCCTGTAATCCCAGCCTTGGGAGGCTGAGGTGAGTGGATTGCCTGAGCCCGCTTGTTCGAGACCCGCCTGGGCAAGCAAGACCTCATCTCTACAATAAATCAAAAAATCAGCCGGGAGTGGTAGCGCGCGCCTGTAGTTCCAGCTACTTGGAAGGCTGAGGCGGAAGGATCGCAGGAGCCCAGCAGGTCGAGCCCAGCAGGTCGAGGCTGCGGTGGCCAGGAGCGGCCACTGCACTCCAGTCTGGGCGACAGAGTGAGACTTCAACTCAAAAAAAAAAAAAAAAAAAAGAACAGACCGTCCAGGTCAGACCCTTCTTATCACTTATCAGTGTGGCATGGGGTTTGATGTTTTCATCCGTAAAATGAGGTAATTCTAGATTACTTGAGAAGATCAAACTAATATAAACAAAAACTCAGAATAGTATGTGGCACTGCTTTTGTTCTATGCTCATCATCATTATCATCAGGCATCCCACAAGGAACTCAGGACTGCAGTTGTTGATCCTAAAAACAGCTCAACTCAATTGTCAGCGCTTTCATTTTCCTTTTTTTCCTAGGTCAGAGTCCTCACAGTTTGCACGTGTACACATCGCACCCTCTCTAGGGTGTGCTCATGTACAATCATGGCCTCAACTAGAACAACCACTTTACTTCTGCTGAGTGAGGGACTCACATGTACTTTTGGGAGACTGTATTTGAATTTATTAATGTTTAAAATTGGCAATTTATGTGACACTAGCAACTTATCCTTGAGAGGTTGAGATAGGTTTGAAGCCCAACCTAGAAAGAGAAAATGACATTCCTCTCTTGTTATTCAATTATTATTATTATTTTTTTTTGAGTTGGAGTCTCACTCTGTCACCCAGACTGGAGTGCAGTGGCCGCTCCCGGCCACCGCAGCCTCGACCTGCTGGGCTCTGGTGATCCTTCCGCCTCAGCCTTCCAAGTAGTTGGAACTACAGGCGCACGCTACCACGCCCGGCTAATTTTTTTTATTATTAATTGTAGAGATGAGGTCTCACCAAGTTGCCTAGGTGGGTCTCGAACCCGCAGGCTCAGGCAATCCACTCACCTCAGCCTCCCAAGGCGCGGGAATACAGGCTGAGCCACCGAGCCCGGCTTGTTATTCAATTATTACACATTTGGTCTGTCTTTGCAAGGAACCTAGTGCGAGAGCCATAACTAGGTTATCATATTGGGGGAGTTAAAACCTGGGAGGGAAGGGGAAAAGCAAGCAGGCAGGGGCATCTAGAGCTGTGGTTGATTGGGGTTTAAACAGTTGGAAATGTGCTGCCTTTGGTGATCTCTTGCCATTATTTCACCTGGACCACTGATGTTTCAGTTGTATGTTAACATGGCTTCCTATAAGGAATTTTTCATCATAGGTTAAACTCCTCTTCCATCAACCTCTTACCTAGGGTACTGTTGATCAGTCAGTCCTCCTCCCATTGCCCTGCCAAGCGCTCTCTCCCATCCCTTACCTCATCAGGGTCCCCACTGCAATGACAAGGACATGATGCAAGCCATCCCTACCCCACTTTTAAAGTGACCTTTCTTGGGTCTCAAACTTTTAAGAGCATCAGCTATGCTTTAGTTGGAAATGTTCATTAACAATAGACTTTTATTTATTTTCTCTTTATTTCAACTTAGTGTTCATGATGAAGAAATTTAATTGAGTAAACATCTAGAAACAATTTTTGAAGAGCAATATAAAAGGAAATTCTGAGAGCAAAGGTAAAATCACCCACAATCCCATCTTAACTCTAATATTACCATTTAAATGCACCAAGCTATCCTCACCCTTTTTCTGTGCTTTTACATAGCTGTAATCAGATTCTCTATGAGATGTTGCAGACTCTAAAATTCTGCTTGTTTTCATGATTCTATAAATATTATTTTACATATTGTAATATGAGGTATGTAACTATCATTTCTAATGCCTGCATACTATTTTCCTTCTTATAAATCATCTTGCTATTAGACATCTTTAAAGGTTGGAGCTCTTCTGGTTTCATGCATAATCCTCCTTCCACACTCCTCCCCTCAGTAAGCTTATCTACAATAAAGACCTCACTTTCTGAAACATCCTCCAGGGCCCCAGACAAAAAATCCATTAACCCAGAAAAAATATACCACATAATTACATTGACTCCTCAAATACTTTCCTAAACACTAGATAGTAACGTCTAGAAGCTGCTTTACTTTCTAATAGGACATTATCAGGTAAGGGCACCCCTATCCACCAGATCTTCTAGGTTAGCAACTGCTCCAAAAGCCTTCTCTCGCTATCCTCAATTTTCAGTAGGCACAAAGTTCTCCTCAGGGCTGCCTTAGAAATCTCTTTCACATGTTAGATTGTGTCTCTCATAGGCTCCCACATGGCCACTGCCTTGTTCTAGACCTTTACCATCTTTTATTTAAATGAGAATTGTCTGCTAACTGGTTTGCACTCTAACAGTTTCTTATCACTGAAACCAGTCTGATCTTCCTAAACAAAGCTCCCTAATTTAAATTTGTATTAGTTTTTGCACTCACAGCAGTAGCTGTCAAACTTTGGAATGCATCAGAATCACCTAGAGGACTTGTTAAATTAGATATTGCTGGATCTCATCCTCCAGAGTTTCTAAATCTGGATCAGGGAGGGGGTGGGGGTGGGTGGGTAGTGCAAACAATTTGCATTGACAACAAGTTTCCAGGGGATGCTGATGCCACTTGTCGGGAGACCACACTTTGAAAACCACTGGTGTATAAGATAACAGTTAAGTTTCTAGTCACACATATTTTGAAATAAGGACTCAGTTTACTTTTCCAGGCTTACTTCATAAAATATGTCTGGTGAAAATTACTTTTTTGCTATGCTAAAATGACCAACTAAGTGTAATTCCTATATGCTTTCAGAATTGCCCCTTATTGAATATGCTGTAATTTCTGCCTGAATAGCCTCACATTGAAGTTTTCTTTTCTATTGGCAAACAGCTACTACAAATTCAAATATGTATCTAGACCAGGTTGGCAGTAAAAATGTATAAAGCAGGGGGATGACAACATGAAGTTAGTTCTACTTAAAGAATCATATCATAGGATTCAGTAACCTCACTACTAGGTATATATCCAAAGAAAATTAAAGCAATATGAAATAGAATGAATCAGAGATATGTATTCCCCTGTTAAATGCAGCACTAGTCACAATAGATAAGACGCTGAATCAACCTGTGTCCATCAACAGATCAATGGATAAAGAAAATGTGGTATATGTACACAATGGAATATTACACAGCCACAAAAAAGAAAGAAACCCTGCCATTTTCAACTACATGGATGAACCCGGAGAACATTAAACAAAGTAAAAATAAGCCAGGCACAGAAAGACAAATACCACATTATTTCACTTATATGTGAAATCTAGAACATTTAAACCTGAACAGGCATAGTGGCTCACACCTATAATCCCAGCACTTTGGGAGGCTGAGGTGGGAAGATCACTTGAGATCAGGAGTTTGAAACTAGCCTAGGCAACACAGCGAGCTCTCATCCTTACAAAACATTAAAAAAAAAAAAAAATTGAACTCATAGAAGCAGAGAATAAATTATGGTTACCAGAGGCTAGTGAGGGTGGATGGTGGGGACTGGGGAGATGTTAAGTTCTTTGACATAACATTTCAGTTAAATAGGAAGAAAAAGTTCAGAGAATCATTGTACAATATGGTTAATTGCAACGTACTGCATACTTGAAAATTCCCAAGAGATGTTATGTGTTCTTATCACATGTAAAAAAATAAGTCTGTGAGGTAATGCATATGTTAGTTAGCTTTATTTAGCCACTACACAATGTTACATATATAAAATCATCATTATATACACTGTCAAAATATACAATTTTTATTTGTCAATTTTAAAAAGTTAATGAATATTTAAAAGGAAATAAAGGAGCAGCCTCCACCTCAATCCTATCAATTATCCACCTGAAGCTATTGCCAAGTCTCCAGAATTTTTCAGAAGAAGCCAGAATTCCAGGTTTCTAAGCAAAATCTTCAGATTCTTAGATTCTGGCAATGAATTAAAAACGTTTTAAACCATATGCTCTCTGAATTAAACATATCTGCAGGCTGAATTCAGCCCAAGGCCTACACATTTGCAACTATAGTTCTACTCGTCATTCAAGACCAAGTCCAATATCCATTTCTCCATGCAGCTTTCCTGATGTCTCCCAGGATTCCCAATGTGCACACACACATGCACAAGCTTAGTCATACTGTCTGTTCTTTCTGTTCCTATGGCACCATGTTAAGATTTCTACAAAAGCATGTATTCCAATTAAGCAAGTTACATAGGTGTTACCCCCAACACATATATAGAATCTCAAGAGCAGAAACTAGGTCTTAAACTTCTCTTATTCTTATTTTCTAATGGAGGGCACCCATCAAATACCCTTGAAGGATGGAAGAAAGATTGACTGAATGAACAAATAAAGGTAAACTCTCCTTTTAGAAAATGGTATACAATATTTTGTTCCATATATCATAACTTCCTTTTTTTAATGGACTTCCTCAGTGACATGTTAGATTTCCCACAATGAAACAGTCAGATTTCAACCATGCTTTCCACAGATGTACAGAAAAACGCCAGTCTAAGCTAATATAAACACTGGAAGTATTTGGATCAGCCAGCATTATCTCAACCTGTCTTTCGAGAGGGAAATGATGGAAGTGATTCATGACAGTGACTAAAGACATCAGTATTCCCTTATCATAACTCCAGGTAATCTTTCACATGCACGCAATTAATCACAGCCTTTATAAATGGGAAGATTTATGAATTAACCCAGAACCAGCTGTCTCCCTCCTGTTTAATCCAAAAAAGCCCCCCAAACAAAAATTAAAACAGCAATAATAAAAATCAGTTCTGTACCGTGCCTGACAGAGAGAAGTCAAACCAGAAAATTTTTCATCTGCCATTCATGTCTTTCTTTTACTCTTGAAGTTGTCCAGCCTCATAATCCTACATGTGATTTGAAAGTAGTCAAATATAAAGCTAAAAGTATTCACATGAATTTAACCAGAGGGTTTTTTGAGCCCTGAAGGGTCTTTCTTAAGAAGAAAAAGTTATTGTCAATGGTGCCTTCAATTTATACTTTCTGTCTTAATAAAACTCATTGCAGGGTGGAATGCAAAGTCAGGTTTGCTTTCATTCTCTCCTAGCATTAAAGCATGGGGAAAGAAAAAACACTTTAAGATAATTGCAATTTTCTTCAATTATATAATATAACTTCATAACGTGTTAAGGCTTTTCATTAACCAGGGTTCATCAATTCTAATCGGTCTGTCCCCACGTTGAAGAGGCTCATACCAGTGTAATTAAAGCTGCCGATTCTGCTGACAGCATTCTTCAGTTTCCAGAGCCCTTATCAATGGTAGATAAGTCATCAAGCAGAATGTGATGGCCCTACACACTGCCTTCTTGCCTTCACTTTCAGTAGAGGAGCTAATCTCCACGCTTTTAATTTATTCTTCATATATTCCTCCCCTAGAGCCAATGATATTAATCAGTATAAAAGAAAAAAAAAGAAATTAGGCAAAATTATGTTTTAAAATGTTTAAATAGAGCCATCTGTCTTTGGTTCTCCTTTCCCCTGTTCACATTGAATATCCTTCATGCTCTTATAGCACATTGATTTTTATATCATGGATTAATATTTAGGAAAATACATCTGATTTCCCGGATCCTCTAATATAAAGTGCCTAATCAATAAGGTAGTTGTAGATGATGCTCTTATAATTACCTCTTTTCTTTCAGAACACTTTCCTATCACCAGCTAGATGTGAGACTGGAATTCATGCCATGGTCCTCTGTTTGAAATGACCCAGGCTGCCATAACAGAATTTAACCAGTCTTGCTCTGTGAAGATTTTCCTTCTCACACTTCCTCTTTGTGGGTCAGCGTTAACTCTTTTCTCTCAAAGCACTTTTTAAATCATAATGCTCCCTTATGGAGAAACATAAGAGTGGGTTGAACTATCCTAGTCAGCAGTTAAACACTTTTCCCAAAGTTGTTGGGCTGCAAGACATTCATTTTACTTCCTCAGAAGAGCAAACAGGGCTGAAGAGCATTGACCTTGAGTCAAGGTGTTCTGGCCCAGTGGCCTGCCTTCATCAGGGTTCACTGCCCCTGTTGGTAGGTTCAAAGTCAGCAAATGCTGCCCAGTGCTCTAAACATGCCATTGGAGAGCTGTACCCTTCTCCCTTTGATAAAATCTTCTCAGCTGATTTATTTTCAGCTTGAACATTCTGCTCTACCTGTTCCAGGAAGACCAACCTGCTTTTGGTGCCCTACCCATGACTTACACGTCTTCTACCTCATTACATTCATCACCCCTTATCGTCAGGACATACATCCCAAAGCCCCCAGTGAATGCCAGAAAACAAGGATAGGATCAAAGCCTATATAAGGTATATTTTTTTCTATACATACACACACACCTATAGTAAAGTTTAAATCATAAATTAGGCACATTAAAAGATTAGCAACAATGACTAATAATAGAACAATTATAACAATCTAGTGTAATAAAATTATGAGAATGTGGTCATTTTCTCCAAATATCTTATTGTACTGTACTCACTCTTCTTCTTGTGATGATGTGAAGTGATAACCTGGCAGATACTAAGTGACTAGTAGGCAGGTAGCATGCACAGTGTGGCTCCACCGGACAAAGAGATGATTCACGTCTCGGACAGGGTGGAGTGGGACAGTGTGAGATTTCATCACGCTACTTAGAATGGTACACAATTTAAAACTTATGAATTGTTTATTTCTGGAAATTTCCATTTACTGTCTTCAGAGCATGATCGACAGCAAATAACCAAAACTGCAGAAAGTAAAACCACGGATAAGAGGAGAACTACTGTACTTCTATATGACATTTAAATAACAGTAATTTCCATAAACACTGTTATTCAGTCACGCTTGGACTCACATCATACCTTGAAAACAAAAAGAAAAAATACGGACCTCTGCATAAAAAACTTAATCTTCAAAATGTGGTTTCAAACTCACTTTCTCTTTCAGATAGAGATTTATCTCTATCATGATGAATCTCATCCAGTCTCAATCACACCAGCAAGCCCTCTGCACTTTACTTTTACCAGCAGTTACCTTTGCAACGTGACAGATATTCCTAATTCATATTCCTGACATGTTTCCTTGCATTTTTTCTCGCAACTCCATTTGATAATGAACTCTTTAAAGGCAATGACCTTTGCTTTCTTTTTAACTTCCTATAGCAGACAAAAGCGGAACCTTGGATCTAGAGTCAGTAATTTTATCATTTACTAGCACCAACACCAGGACCTTGAGCCTTTCTCTAACACTTCTTGAAGGCTCTGTTTCTTCTTCTTATGTGGGGACAGTCATGACACCTGCCCTGCCGCCTCAATCGGCAAGGCTGTAGGTGAAGACCAAATCAAGCATAGCCTTCCAGGGTACTTTGTAAACAGCCAAAGCTCACACAGATGCTATAACAATAATGTTGAATAAATACTGCTGACAGGCAAACCAGCAAAAACTTAATAAAGAGAGAAATAGGATAGTGGTTTCACCACACTTACCATAGTCAACTACCATACGTTGCAAATTCTTCATCTCTTTTCTCTTTCCATGAAGCAGCTAGAGTTTTAAGCCCAAATAATGTAAGGGTCAAGGAGTCACTAAAATGTGTAAAGAAAGCCTGGCACAAGATTTTGTTAAGGAAGACCGGGGACTGTGGCAAAATGAAAAGTTTATGTCTCATCTAAAGCAGGGAACTGGCACCAAATCCAGTCAGTTGTTACTGTGCAGAAAGATGAACCAACTATTTCTAGAGAAACTGCAATCCATATTTTCATCAGTGAAATATCTAGATTTTTAAATTGTTGGCCTTTAACTCAGTTCTTAAAATACATGTATAACGGTAAAACACATCATTAATGGATATGCCCCCTATGTCACAAGGGTTTGGAACTTTTGCTTCAGGGTTTTTAACTCTGGCCCAAGTTTTTGGGGATGTTGAAAATATATATAAAGCGTGGTTCTTGTTATCAAAGGAGAGGAATTAATAATTTTCATGTGTGCAATTTAACCTAACATTTATTCAGTTACTTTACATACTTAATCAGTTTACTTTAATGTAAACCGCATGAATTTATAAGGTGACTTGTATCACTAATGAACAGCCAAGGTCCAAGGAGTTACTTACCCAAGAACACATGACATACTTGGTCAGTGGTGGAACAATAATTTTAACTCAATTTTGGTTATTGTCAAAACTCAACATTCTCCACCATGGAAAGGAATATCTCAAAGTACTTGAAGAGAGAAATTCAAATGTTCCCGTACATAGGAACGATAAATGTTCAAGGTGACAAACACTAAATTCACTGACTTGATTATTACACAGCCTACACATGTAACAAAATATCACATGCAGCCTACAATATGGGCAAATCTTATATACCTATTAAAAAGGTAGAACATGGCTCAGGCTGCAATCCCAGCACTTTGGGAGGCCGAGGCAAGGGAATGCCTGATCCCGTGGGGTTGAGACCAGCCCAGGCAACTTGGTGAGACCTTGTCTCTACAATAAATCAAAAAATAGCTGGGCGTAGTAGCATGTGCCTGTAGTTCCGGCTACTTGGAAGGCTGAAATGGAAAGATTGCTGGAGTCCAAAGGTCAACACTGAGGTGGCTGTGAGCATGCCACTGCACTCCAGCCTGGGTGACAGAGTAAGACTTCAACTCAATAAATAAATAAATAAATAAAACAATGAACCCTGGAAAAAAATTAAAGCCCTAAAGAGAAACTGAAGTTTAAGGTGGTCGATGGTGACACTTTGATAAGACATTAGAAAAAGAGTCTCCCAAAGTATTGAGATTACAGGCTTGAGCCAAAAAAAAAAAAGAAAAAAGAAAAAGATTCAAACTGATGAGAAATATGTCACTCTGAAAAACTTCATGGAGGTTGTGGACCTTGGGTTAGTTAAATTTTAAGATATGGAGGACAGAAGAACAAATAGCATAAATGAGAGCCTGGGTGAATATGGGTACCTTACCAGGGCCTAATAAAATTGTTGTACCTTTTTTTTCCTTTCTCCTTCTCACAAATACCCTCTAGCTTCAGCTAAGAAATACCTATTGGTTTTGCTTGACTCACTATTCTCCCATCTGTCCTACTGCCCATCCTTCCTAAAGCAAGATCTCTCAGCTTTAACTCTGTTACTGACCAATACTATTCTGAAAACTTCACTGCTTCACTTGTGTCAGCTGGTGTCCATTTCTGTGCCTAGCCACCAAAATCCCTAACTGATTTATGACTCTATTTCAAGTGGACCTATATCACACCATTGGATAATAGAAGAAAAGTTCTGTACACATACAAATATATAAATCTTGCCGAAGATCCGTGTGACTGTTGCTTTGGATGGCAAGAAATTCTGAAACATCTGACAGTATTATTAAACGGCTCTTGAAAAACAAACATTATGGATGGGCTGCACAGTCATCTGGCAGTGATTCATGGTGTTTCTGCCAATGCCCACACCTGGCATGATGAAGTGCTGAAATCCAGCATTTCTTTGATAACTGCCCGGGCATCGAGGATGAAGACTCCATATGATTTCTAAAAATCTGTGCAAATTTATTAGGTACACAATAAATTTTTTACACGTATATAATGTACAGCGATGAAGTCAGGGTATTTAGGGTGTCCATCACTCAAGTGCGTGTTTTTAAAGTATAGTCATCTTATTCTACTATGAAACACAACTTGTTTCTCTATCTTACTGTTCATACCTTTAACCTAGTTCTCTTCATCCGCCTTCTCCCCTACTCACCCTTCCCTGTCTCTGTTATCTATCTTTCCACTCTCTACCTTCATGTGTTCAAATTTTTTAGTACCCACATATAAGTAAGAACATATGATATTTGCCTTTTTCTAGCTGGCTTATTTCACTTAAGATAATAACCTCCAGTTCTATCCCTGTTGCCGTAAATGATATAATTTAATTTTTTACTGGCTGAATAGCATTCCACTGTGTATATATGCCACATTTTCTTTAACCATTCATCCACTGATGGGCACTTAGGTTGATTCCATCTCATTGCTATTGTAAATCATGCTGCCATCAACATACAAATGGAGCGATCTTTTTGATATACTGATTTCTTTTCCTTTGGGTAGGTACCCAGTAATGGGATTACTAGATCAAATGGTAATTCTATTTTTAGCTTTTTGAGAAATCTCTATATTGTTTTCCATAGTGGCTGATATTAGTTTACATTCCCACTAACAGTGTATGAGAGTTCCCTTTTCTCTGCATCCTACCAACATCTGTTATTTTTGGTCTTTTTAATAACTTCTCTATTACTCTCACTCACCAACTTGCTGAAATCATTACCTTTTATTGTTTCCCACTTAAGGACCACTCCTGTGAGACAGCAATCCTTGGAGGAAAACACCAATTGCTTTCTATTTCTCCAAGTAAGGAGCTACAGAACAGATGCAAGAATCAAACTCATATCATTTAGTTTTCCAAGACCTTGTTTATCCACTAAATCACACAGCTTTCCATTTCCACATCAGATAAATGGGTTATATTCTTATTAAATTCAAGTATATCTCTCATCCATTTATCTCTTTCTAGCTAGCTATTGTCTTTCTTTCTTCCTATCTTCTATCATTTATCATTCTATCTATCAGCTAAGTGACTCCAAATATACAAGTATAGCCCTGAAAAGTGGCCATTTTTCTAAAATCTACAACCTAAGTTGCAAATAGAAAATCTACATTATTATAGTGCATCTGGTCCTTGTTAATTCTTAATCTGTTGTATCTTTTACTGTCATGATTTCACCAGATGTGCAAGTCTATCTCATAAGTTAATATTTTACATAAACAACTCTAAAGAATTGTTGAAACAAAATTGAGACTCCTTGGCTCCCAACATTCTCTCCATACAGGAGCCGTCTAAGTCTAGCAGACCAAATGCCAAAAAGATCATAAAAATCTACTGACTAAGAAACCTGCAAATGAGTCCAAGAATCCCTTTACCCTCATCAGGCATGTGTGTTTTTTACTCTGTTGAGTTTACAAAAGACAAAATATTACTAATAATCCAGAAATTTGTTAAAGATTAATAAGTTTTTGAGAACTTTGCTAATAATCTGCAGAAATTGGACTTTTTTCCCTCTTAAAATAGATTTCAGAACAACAGGTTTGCTTTTGAACAATGGGTTCAAAAATAGAACTTGCCATTTGGAAAGCTTCTTGAGATTTTCTGGAATGGTGGCTTCCAACTGTAGCTGATCATTAGAATCACCCAGGGGACTTTTAATAAAAAGAAGATTGCAAGGTCCCACCCCAAACCTATTGGAAACAGAATTTCTGGCAGGTAGGACCAAGTTTCCCTGGTGATTCTGATATTCAGCCAGGTTTGAAAACCATGGCTAGAGTCTAGAGTCTGAACATTAAATACTGCCTAAGCAGTTAACATTTTAGTGCCTGTGATTATAATTTTATTCTATTAATTTCCTTTGGATTTGTGTTTTGGAAGACAAGCCTGAACGGGAAATCATTTGGCCATTATTTTGTTGAAATCCTTTATTTTGCAAAAGCCTTTCAAAAAGTTTAAAGAGGCCCTCAAATGATGAATTTGCCTGCCAGTGTCCAGATCTTTTATTGCTGTAGTTCTGGTTGTTCTTTTGTAAAATTGTACCTCTAAAAGCACGAGGACAGACCTGAGGGGAAGATGGGAAGTTATTTCCATCCTGGCTAAATCATCAGGATTGAGTCAGAAAGCTGGAAAGGACCAGCAAAGACCATCTGGTCCTGTCCTTGTCTTCATGTGGTTGTGATTTGCTTCTAGGAATTTCAAAGCAGAGAGAGTCCACTGCTGGTGTTTCAATATCCCAATAGTGAGTAAATTCTTCCTTAGAGGCACCGGTACTGCTCTCAAATCAGTATGTCCACTCTCAATGCAGAGAAAAAGATGCCTTCTCTGTCCCTCTCTAATTTATTCCCTAGAACCAAGAAGCTACACCCAGAACAACATGAAAAGTTGGATTAATCTGAATATAGGTTGAGCATCCCTAATTTGAAAATCTGAAATCCAAAATGCTCCAAAATCCTGAAATTTTTTGAGCACCAAGATGAGGCCACAAGTGGAAAATTCCACACCTAACACCTTTGCTTTCTGAATAGTTCGTTATGCACAAATGTTTCATGCACAAAATTTGTTAAAATATTGTATAAAATTACCTTCAGGCTATGTGTATAAGGAGTACATAAAAAGTATATGAAGTTTGTTTTTACACTTCGGTCCCAACTCCAAGGTATTGCATTATGTATATGCAAATATTATGAAACTTGGAAAAACTGGCAATGGAAAACATTTCTGATTCCAAGCATTTTGGATAAGGGATACTTAACCTGCAGGAGCACGATACCATAAAAAGAACCCTAGATTGTGTCATGAAATCTAGATATCAGTCCCAACACTGCCACTAACAGAATATACAAAATCAGGCTAATCATTGATATTCTCGTGCCTTAGTTTTCTCATCTGCAAACGAAAGAAATCAAACCCTTTCTGACTTGATGTAGTATATGTCTATCATTTCATCATTTATTTACTCAATCACTGAAGCCCTTCAATATGTCACTAATGACTGGAATGCTGAGTAAAAGTAGGGAATAAGAGATATATGTCCCCTGACCACAAAGAACTTATATGAGGAAAATGGACAAATAATGAACAAACATTGATATGTGATTACATTTACATTATTTCTGTGGAGAAACAGAAAGATGTTGAGACAGTCTAAGGTAGCAATTGGGCTAGAATATTTCCTCCCCAGACAGCACACCTATCCCTCTAAAACCCTAAATGTGGAACAACAGATGGACTGTACCTTCCAAGAATTCTCCAAATGGTCTGCTTTACCCATTAGCATGAAACTGATAAACCTTATCAGATTTTGGCAGCTTCTAGACGACCATATTTATGAGAAAGTGCTCAAGCTTCTTTGCAGATCTATATAAATACCTATATAAAATATCTATATAAAAAACTAATAGGGTCTCCAAATTTTAGAGTTTAAAGAGATGTGTCTCTCATGTCAGCATTATCACTTGGTTAGGAACTAGTGGCAAGGTCAAAGTCATAAATTGAAGTCATTGATAGGCAGATTAGCTTCACATTGAAAAAAATGTTTCATGGCCACAAAATAAACAGTTATCTTGACCCTTCTTCCAAGCATATGTTGGTTACACAGGAACCCAACAGTATATGGATAACTTGTTCAAATATATCACTAATAATGGAAATCATCTATGCCACCTTATTTGCTAAACCCTGCGTGGGTTTAGGAGGGAAGGTGAGTCTCAGCCCAATATTAAAAACTCCACTAAAAAACTATTTACACTGAAGTAAAACATAACTTTCCAGGATGCCTTTGGAACAGTTACCACCTATAATATGCTCAACAACTCTTTGAGGTAAATGGGATGATATACAGCATCATATGTCTATATGAAAAAGAAAGGCTATGAGCTAAGGGGGTTAAGTGAACCACTCCCAAATCATGTAGCTAATTAGCAAACAGGCACACATGTGCATACACACACACCACAAATTTGTATCTATACTAAAGGACTGCTCTTGTGAACACTGGTAGTGAAAAGTTCACACAAATATATATTACATGGGGGAGATTATATAGAATAAATCATAAAAAAGAGAATAGACTATAGCTAGTTTCTGATCATCCTATAAAAGTCCATTGCATCATTTCTCAGAAAGCTGAATTGCCCGTAACTAAATGCTACCACAGATAGATAGCACATGCCTTTTCTCCCTATTTTTTTTTAAAGAAAGGTCTTAGGTAAGACACGTCAGTTCTTTCTACAATTTCATGTGAAATCTTTCATTTTTATTATTATTATCAACAGCAACATCCCCATCATCATTTTTATTATTCCTTTGGGATGAAAACTTAACCCCAGTGACTTGAGACTGGTCATGTGACAATACTGACAAACACTTGTTCCATCACCTGAAGTAATGCTTCCCAATCCCTCATACACTTTACCTGCAATTTAAGAAAGCCCTTAAGCCTACAGTCTGAAACAGAATCAGAAATTACAGATGGGTTAGCATTCTACACATGTAGAATAACAGAAGTCAGGTTCATTCAGCTGAACTGATCTCATTAGATAATCAGAAATTTTGATTCTGTGACAGGTTGAGTAGTGAACTTTTAAAAATATCCCCTTCTCTCAGCAATTATGCAAAAGGCCAAGATTTTGATGTAACTAAACAGGGTCAGGCATTATGAGGAGCTGTTTGTTTTTGTTCTCATAAAAACAATTAGTAATCTATTCACTAGAATCATTGGTGGACACCAGTTCACTCAATGGGTCATTGTGTTTCCTGTAATTCAGTCTTCCCACACTTTTTCATAAGAGCTGTCATTGGCTGGGACCCTCTTTGAGGGAAACAAGCCCTTGAAGAAACAATGACTACAGTTTTTATGAATTGCACCCTGGAAAATACAGCCCAGCATGCTGCAAGGGTAAAAGGCAGTGCCCAGCCCTGCGTCTTTCAAAGCATGGCTCAAAAATAGCTCTCGGCATTTTCCTGTTTGGAGAACTCAGTAACAGCTGTTCATAGCCCACATTTCTTTCATACCCTCCCCAACCACAAAGAAAATACAAACTAGCACTGGCTGTAGGAATGGACATTATTCAACATTCGTGGGCCTTCAAAAATAGCACAGGAAGAGTCATAGACACAATGAAGGGAAAAATGAGAAAAACTCAGGAGGAATAGACAGAGTAGGGAGGAGATGCTTTTAAACAATGAGAAATTTAAAATAAGCAGGAAGGCAGAAAAGAAAGGGTAGGATTTGAAAAGATTGCCTCTCAGAAATGATAGTATGGTGAGAAAAGGGCACTGTACGGGGAATTGTAAAAATCAAGGTTTTTGTTGTTGGCTCTAACACTAATTAGTCATGTTTTCTTGAGCATACCCTTAAACAGCTCCAGACCTCTACCATCAAATGTGCAGAGGATGGAGGAAATAGAGCTAACTAGTCCCTAAAAATCTCTAATGTTATATTGTATGAAAGGATGGACAATGTGGGCTATTAGGGAGGAGTTGGGAGCAACACTGGATTTACTCTCCTCACATTTAAGTACCCCCCCCCCAGAAGAGGCTTCAGTGGTCCAAAGATGCATTCCTTCCTGTCTTTCATGGAGTCCCTGTAGATTTTTCACTAAAGCTCACGAATTCAAGATGGCAGAGTTCATGAGCTCTGACAGAGGCCATATAGCATACGGGTCAAGAGCTCAGGTACTAAAGCCAAACAGAAGCATTCTCAACCCTGTTGAGTACCTATTGAGTACTTGATCTGTGACCTTTGGTAGATAATTTAATCTACATAATCTTAAATTGTTATTTTTTAATCTCCCAAAATAGAGATAGAAATACAGCCATGAGTTTTAAGTGTAGTTGTCAAAGCAAATAACAGAGTAAGTGCTCAATATATATTATCTACTATTGCTTGTTAATGCTATTTTTATGGAGTGTTTTACTTAGATTGTTTTCTGGTTGTTCTTCTCAGGTCCTTTGATCTCCTGAACCACTATATCCTCTTTAAGGAAAAACAAAAATAAAAAACAACAACAAAAAACGCAAGCAAGGATTAGACTTCTAGCAAGGGCTGGTAGCAGTTGTTCAGACATTGACTAGAGCTCTATCAAGCATGCAAAAATCAGTCTTAAATCTCTGCTGTGGACCAATTAGTGAGTAAATCTTAACGTTTTAAAACGGAGCTCCGCTTTTATAGTTAGAACTCCCGAAGGCAACAAATGCACATTTTTCCATTCATTTTAGGCATGCAAAGCATATTTCCCTTACACCTCTACCCTTTCCATCAATAAAAAGGACATAGCTCATCTCCATTTTGGCAATGTCACAAGAAGATAGAAATTTATTTGGGTTCTGCTATTGTTGAACTGTGCTGAGAAATTAGTTAACAATAAACAAAAACTATAGGCATACATAATTACCCAAATTAAGGATCCTAACATACAAGTCAGCCTTTTCTGCAGACATGGGGGTTAGATCATTTACAAAGGTCCTCAAAGGACAAATCATCCTAAGCGGAGACTCTGAGGGATCATTTGATATTTAGGGAGACAAAACTTCAAAATGGGTTATATAGGGGATCTCTCCTAGTAGAACTTGCAGAATAAACAATCATCTATCCAGAAAAATTCATGAATTTCTATATGAAAACAAGGCTTTGAGGGAACTGTATTTTCAAGCAGTTTTTACTTCTAACTCACACTGACATTGTTTTCTTACAGCAAAATAGAATCACAGAATTTTAAAGCAGCAAGAAACTTTATACAATCTTTATTTAGTTGAACCTCTTCATTTTATTTGCCCAACTACTACTTGTAACTACTTGTACTTGTAACTACTTGTCTGTATTTTAAAGTAAACCCTGAATGGCTTAAATCTCAATGCCATGAAATCACACTACCATATGTGGGTTTTTTATTTGTTTTTGTTGTGCTGGGCACTGAGTAAATCTGTCCAAATGCCCAAGACCCTGGATGCTGGAGCATTCAATTAGAAATGAACATGGAAACAGAGATACACCTAAGGAAAAGAGAATACCCAGAAACCCAAAGAGTCCATCTAAGTGGTGGAAATTATAATCAACTCTGTAAATCTATAGACTGGATTTCACACAGGGAACTAGTCAAACTCTGAAGAAGAGATTTCCAGGGCACTAGGCAAAGAAGACTGTAAAGAAGACGGGAATAGGCTCAGGATGCTGGCAGAATAGGGATTGGGTGTCTCAGAGACAGAGCACTAGTCCTACAAATAATCAGGGACCAACCTTTGGCAATTTTGTCCTTTTTTGACATAATTTCACAAATATCCAAGTTATGAGCACTCATGACAGAGCTCTCCCTCTGCTCTGCATCAATTACTAAACTCTGTAGTTGATGCAAGCCAAGTGTCAAGTGACCCTCACTCTCAGTTCCTCGGTGTAGTCTGTCTAGAACATAGATTCCCAGTCAGGCCAAGGATGAGCCATGGAGAATAGTTATGATGATGCTAGATTCTCTAGATCTCTGAGGAAATACCTGTTCCCAGGTAATTCCAAAGCTGGTCCAGAAAAGAAACATACAAATCCTACCAACACTGTTTTTAGATTTCTCATGTCTACTGAGTTAACTGCTAAGATCTGCCCTGTGGTGATAGTGGTATGTGCAGAAAAGTCCAAGAGAATCACCAAGGTTATGACTAAATCCAAGAGCATCTCCAAGCAAATGAAGCCTAGGGAAAGAAGAGAACAACAAGAAGCAAAGGCAAAAGATCCCATCAAAAATTCTAAACATAATCTTTACTGCACAGAACATGTTCCACACTGTCAGCATAATGGGGAAAAGGTCCCCAGCCAAGAGACTAGAGCTTACTCAGAAGCAAAGTCAAGTGAGGACACTGGGGAAAGGAGGGACTTCATGAATGATCATTGGGCATAAAGCAATATTTTAAACTTTAATACCACTGGACAGAACAAGTCAGACCCAGGCTGCTAGCCCCAGGAAAATAAAACTGACAGTTACTACAAGTTTTTCTGATGACTGATTCCAAGGAAATGTTCATTTTTAGCCAAGTCTTCTTTGTGAACTCCAGCTCTGTCTGTTAGCTTTGTATTTGCTGAGTTTATAATATGAGTCTTATAGTTTCTGTTAAGAGCTGTGAGTTCTTTTCAAGGAGAGGTCTAAAGTAGGTAAGTCTCCTTCCTTCTCCAAAAGGAAAACACTAAGCTGTGGAAGTAGGAGAAGAATAGAATTTGTTATTGAGAGACAGAGGACAAGAAAAATTCTCAAACTCATCTCACATTCACTTATGATTTCTTATCCATATCATTCAATGGTCATTCATTCACTTTTTCAATAAATCTTTATTGGACACTTATGACATGCCATGTTAGGCATCAAAGAAATGGTAACCAAGCTACTCTTGAGCTTTGCCACCTGGCATGAGAGATAGATTATACACACATAAGTAATATGTAATGCAGCGTCAAGGAATGACAACTGTTTTGAATACAACTACCACAGGATTTGGAGTTCTTGATTGCCCAGGTTGGGCGATTTTAGATAAAGCAGTCAGGGAATGGCTGTCTGGGAGGCAGTGGTTGAGCAGAGGTCCCTAACCAGTGGGGGAGAGAATCTTGACAAGATATGAAGGAATAGCTGACCTTTCCTCCAAGGAGACATGAGCATCAGTTAAGGGCCACAAGATGACCAAAATGGCTCAAGTCAAATGGGCAGAGTTGAGATGAAGGCAAGAGTCAGGTATCTCTTTCTGCAGGGCTATTAGGTCAGGAGTTCAGCATATTGCTTGCCACATATGGGCCTGCAATTAGTTTATATCTGTTGATAAAAGCTTGTGGAAGTATATATTTATTCATGCATGTGCATAAATCTTCATTCATTTTCATTATGAGACTGTTTTACCATTTCTCCTCTATGCTACTTTCCCCAGGTACTCACATCTCTCGAAAGCTCTGGAATGCCTTCCCAGCTGCTCCATGCTGGCATGCTTGCTTTCATCTCTGACCTAACCCCATCCTGACTGTGCCACTCCGCATACCTGCTCTGCCAGTGTCCTGTGCCAGATCTAGTTGTTTTTGCGTGTGTAGGCCCATCTTGTCACCCGAGAGACCTCTAGTAAAAATAAAGGCTTTGGAGTCAAGAAAGATTCTAGCCCCACCACCTATTGCATAATTGAACTAGTTTCTCAGCCGCAATTGGAAAATGGGAATGACAGCACTAGCACATTATGGTGTCGTCGTAAAAAGGTTACAGTATATAGTGAGTGCTCAGTAATGAGAGTTGGACTCGCAGGTCTGTAGGTTCTAGTGGATGGAGGGGGTCATGCCTGTGATTTCAAGTTATATCCCACAGTACCTATAACACAATATGTTCCCTTTTGGTGCTCATTGAAGGTAGTATAACATGCTCCAAAAACAAAACAAAACAAAACAAAAACACAGGATTTGGAATGATCAGGAATAAATTCCTTTCCGGGTTCTGTCATATACTAACTATATGAACAAGAGCCAAAGTAATTTAGCTCCTCTAAGCCTCAGTTTCTTCATCTATAAAATAGAAATAATCATGCCAAACTCGCAGGAATATAATATATAAACCATAAGATAATGTATAGAAAGAAGGCAGTTTCTGCTCTGAAATTCTGATCCTGTGATTTTTAACTCTTGTGGATCTCTTATAAAATCCAGTTATGTGAATCCACAATTTCTTTAAAAAGGAATTCACAGGTCACGTGCCTCAGTACCCTTCTCTGGCAACTCCTTCCTGGACTGGAAGACCAACGAGTGGTCAGAGCCATATTGCTGCTGCCCAGGACAGACGTCACAAGGAGAGGGCCAGTGTTTAAAGTGCATATGACTCAGCTCATGGCTATCAGAAAACAGTGTGTTTCTTTCTGAGGTGAAGGTCATTAACAATCTCTGCACTGGCAAATCTGACGCATTACTTTGCATTTATTTCAGCTTAAGATCTTCTACCTGAAGCAGTCATGTGATAGAAATGCCTTACTAAGCAGCAGTGCAAAGTTGGGTGTAGCTAAGGAAGGTCACTGTGCCCTAACAGACAAGCTCAGTGGCTTTTTGCAATTCTAAATAATACTCTGGCCCTGATGAAATTTATATTTTGCTGATACACTTCAGTGTGTTTTGGAGAGAGCCAGATGTATAGCAGTTGAAGAATAAGGTAAGAATGCATGCTAATGCAACAGGTCCACAGAGCACAAAGAAACTAGGCATAGGGAAAAAGAAAAGGTAGCTGATATTTACCATTAGCCATAGACCAAGTATCGCCATGGTCTTCCTGTTCAAGACTGTCACATCATCCTCACCATGACTTTGGCAAACCTATGAAATTTGGTGATAGTTTGGGCACTACTAAAATATTTTGTAAGCCCAACCTGTGGGCACCATGAGAGCAAATCATTTTATCTGTTTTGCTTACTGATAAGTCTAAAACACAGAGAGCAGTGCTTGGCACATAGTAAGTGATCAATAAATATTGAAAAACACAAACAAATGAATGAATGAATGAAAATCCTGTTTTGGGGTTTCCTGCTAAATTCCTATTTCATTTTAAACTGCAGTTGCAAGGCAGTTTGTTTTTAGTCATCCTCTATACAATGAAGAGCATTTCACTAGTGATGTTATATAACTAACTTTTCCTTTTGCTTACAGCACAGAGAAGAGTAATAAGTTAGAATGAGCAGTGTCATCAAAAGAAAGAAAAGTGAGCAGACTGATCAAATGATGTGACAAAGGTCAGGCAGAAAGACAGTGACAAAAGGGAGCTCCTGGAAGGTCCAAGGCCAGCCAGTTCCCTCATTCTTGGGGGCTGTCTGCTCACTCTCTGGAAGGCAATAAAGCAAAGGGATAGAGGCCAGGGTTTTCCTACTTGCCCCAGAAGTCATTCTAACAACTGGAAAGTTTGGGTTTCTGAAAATAAGTAGTCCTTTAACTTGTTCTATGTGGAACTCATCCTTTAGCTGGTCTTCCTACTCAGAGATGATGCCGTTGGCAGTGATGCAGCCTTCAGAACAAGGAGTAAGAGGCTGATGAAGTTTGGGTATTGTTCCCTCCAAATCTCATGTTGAGACCTGATCCCCAGTGTTGGAGATGGGGCCCAGTGGGAGGTGTTTGGGTCATGAGGGTGAAACCCTCGTGAATCACTTAGTGCTATTCTTGCAGTATTGTGTGAATTCTGGCTCTCTGGGTCGCACTAGGGTGGGTTGTAAAAAGAGCCTGTCACCCCAGTCTCTCTCTTGCTTCTATTCTTGCCATGTGACACTTGGGCTACCTCCCCCTTCTGCCACAAGTAAAAGCTTCCTGAGGCCTCACCAGAGGGTGAGCAGACACTGACAATATGCAGAACAATGAGCTGGCTTCAGATATTTCTTTATAGCATCACAAAACAGGCTAATACAGAGGTCAATATGGAACCCCCTTTCCATTTCTTTTCACCATTTGCCTCTTCAGTTTGAGACTGATTCTTTATTGCACTGTAACTGTCCATCTTCATCTGGCCTAAAACAACACAGGCTTACCAATTTGCTACCAGGACTTAATTTCTGTCTTACTCAAACCCTGCGGCCTGTGGCTCTTACCATTCCTTCATCTTTGTTCCCCAGGATATCTCAGTTTTCTCTCTCATAATGGCCTTCTCCTCGGCATTTCTGTACCATGGCCCTTACTGAAGCTTTTCTTGAGTCTTTCTTATACCAACAGGAATATTTCCCAGGCGATTTCTGAGTCTCAAGTCATTCATCTGTTCAATCCATTTTTCATACTTACACCCCACATGTGATTCTAAAAGGCAGTTTTGATTGTACGTCATCGTATGGAAAAACACACTTCCTTAACATGGGAACACATAACTTTTAATGCAGTTGCAACAGAGGCTCTGCTGAGATTTACACATGCAGAATGAACTGATAACCAATCATTACCTGCCTCAAATCATTGTGAGTTAGACTTGTCCAAAATTTGTAAAGTCCAACAACAGAGCAGCTCCTTCAGTTACTGCAGCTACTATTTCATGACAGCCAGTTTCTGTAGTCACTTGACAATACAATGAGCTCTAAACTCTTGAATAACAGGATGATACAGAAGGATTCATTCCAGAGACATGGCTGTGGAGCGGGGTAGCTGCGAGCTTAGTCACACCTAGGAATAAACCCACCAACTCATCTGGGTAGTATAAACAACAGACCTGGGTAGAATTACCAGCAAAAAAATTACATTTAAGATATACAAACAGTAACACATTTCCTTGCTGGTTACTCTCAGGCAAGATTTTATGCCTGCCTCATATAATGTCAGGATGTCTCAAGATCTAAATTAAATTAAATAACACACTTGCTTTGACAGATCGTGTGTTTATTCAGAAATTTATTCAAGCCAGGAGCATGCACAAAATCTGACAGTATTCAAGGCTACAAAATGTTTTTTTAAACCAGTGTTTCAGTCAAATGCATCTAACAAAATGCTTTTGGAGATGATGATGTTAGTAAACAAGGTCAACTTTTTGACATTATTTACAGACAAGCAGTCGTTCCTCACTTAACAAAGCAGCCTTTGACTATTCTTTGAGTCCCTGATTGATTACAAAGAGATTACAAAGGGGAAAAAAAAAAACCTTGCAGATGAAATAAAAAACCAGCTCACCCAGGAAACAGTTAACCCTGTAGGCAACACATAGGGCACCTCTTGAACCAAGGCCTGGGCTACTTGTTAATTTGTGACTGAAAATTACCTGCTTTATGAAAATTACATTTTTCATCATCCTTCTCGGTGAGCTCTAGGCTAAAGTCTGCTTTGAGTCCCTCGGCTCCCATTGGTTCCTGTTAATCTTTCTTTTCTTAGCCATGTATAGGACTCATTGTTTATTCCTCTTGATTTTGCATGTAACTCAACACATCATCAAGATAGAAAATACATCTGACAAAATTTAGGACAGTACTAAGCACATAACTACTACTCCAAAAATACTGAGCTTTGTGGTCTATTCCTTGTTGTGGCAACTTAACATTGACTAGGTCTGTGATTCTTAAGGTGTGCGCAAAATCAGTATCAGTATCACCTGGGAAATGCAGTGTTTAGAAATGCAAGTTTATGGCCCCACCCAGAACTGGGGAATCAGAAACTTTGGGGGTGGCATCAGTAGTCTGTGTTTTAAAGAGCCTTTCAGGTGATTCTGAGGTAAGGTCAAGTTAGAGAACTACAATACCAGGAAGATCAGTATGTATTCAGAAAAATTTGACCACCCTATGAAAAGAGG
Source organism: Tarsius wallacei (assembly GCA_963574415.1). Taxonomy (NCBI): domain Eukaryota; kingdom Metazoa; phylum Chordata; class Mammalia; order Primates; family Tarsiidae; genus Tarsius; species Tarsius wallacei. The sequence goes on along the minus strand of CAUYQG010125866.1, from coordinate 16,942 downwards.
GAAAGACGGAGGCTTGTAGGATAGATTCCAGGAAGTTTTATTTTAAAATGTTCCAACTATATTTGCAAAGAACTACTTCTTGCAAAAAGTAGGCACAGTAAGATGAGACATGTGAAAAACGAACAACATCAACAAAAGAAAACAATAGAATGTTTCTCTAACAGAGCAACACAGATGCTATTTCTAATTATCAGCAGAATTACTGAGCACTGACTGTCAGTACAACCACAGCCACCTCCTGAATTAATTCATATTCTGGGCTGAATGAATGTGCAAAGCTTATTCCCATGGAAACTGAGCACTATACAGATTGATAGGGTTATAGAGCATATAACGGAGCTAAAGCAATTGCCAATTTTAAAAGATTAGCATTGACAATTTGATGCAACACATTTATTTTCCAAATATCAGAAGTGTCTCATCTGCATTCAAGGATAAAGGACTGTCAAAATTCGATTTAAGAAAGAAAAAGAAAGCCCTACTACAACACAGCCTATCATCTTTGAGTCTGGGCCAAAATGAGACAGAAGCTCTGTTTTCTTAATACTCTCCTAATTACAAGGAGACTGTTTTGAACATTGGTATTAAACTAGTTGCTATGGCTTCCAGCCTGAGAGTTCAGCATGCCAAGTTTCAGTCAGGAGCAAGCTATGAATGGGCTGAATAGGATGCTCACAAACAGGGTTTCACACCCCAAAACCCAGTCATGGAGCCTCCCATTAGGAAGATTACTAGGGCGGGGGGTGGGGGGTAGCAGAGCTCTGACAATGGCCCGGCCTCCCTTCCCTTTCCTAGACACTCCTTCTATGGCTTCTCACTAATCACCTTGGCATATCGATACTATTCCTGTATAAGAAAGGGCTATTTCAAACAGCAGCAGGTCTGCCGCCTGCTGTTTCCAAGCACGAGAACCATGTGGAAGTTTGTTTAGACCTCCAAAAGATTTGTTTGTTCCTTGGGCAATTTCAGCGTTCCCAAATTTTATATATGACTGTGACCAGAAGGGAAGAAGGCAAACAAGAAGTTCAAAGCAGAGCGAACCATGCTCAGACGCAGGCCTGTGTCTTTGGTAAACAATAGTAAGTAACCTCAGGGGATTTTATCTCTATGTTCACAGAGAGTTAGAAAGAATCTCAGGTAACACAACTGCAATGTCGAAAATGAGCAAATGCGGTGCCCGGAGCTGTACTTAAGTCTAATATCTATTCAGATATCTAAGACCCCTTCTAGCTTCAAAGTTCTCCACACCTCTGATCTTGTAGCTTCTCATAGGGACCAAGCTTTGGAAATTTCATGCTAGCTTTTAGTGATTTAAGTTTTTGTCAGAAAAAAAAAAGACGTCCATCAGCAACATATGCTCCCCAAATTGGAGGATGTTTTTGTTAAAGTTTAGCTTTTGAGAGCTATGGTTACTGAGTTGAAGAGCTTCCTAGTCCAGAAGGTAAGGTAAGAGAAAATTGCTGAACAAGCCTGGGTAGGTGGTCCAGACAAGTTCATAGATTCCTTTCAGGATAGTTACATGTATCTGCAACAAGGCAGAATGTGTGTGAGGGGAGAAATAGAAAAGGCAGAGGTAAAAGGTGGGGAAGGAAGGGAAAAAAGAGAGAGAAAGAGGATGGAAGAAAGGGAGAGAGAATGGCAGGCAGGCAGAAAGGCAGGCAGGAAGAAAACAAGTAATAAGAGTGGAGGAGGGAGGAAAATAAACACAGCAAAGATATATTAAAGGAAGAAGGAAATGATTTTCACCATGTGTCTTGCCTTCAGCTGCGCCATCCTACAGGTGTGGAGAAGGTGAAGGAGTTTGTACTCTTTCTCCAAGAGGTGATCAACAGACACCAAACAGCTTGACATGATTACCTCACAAGCTTAGAGAGTTCCTTATCTCAACTTCCACAGTTACAATTGTTTTATGACACCAAAAATAACACAGTCATGGTGAGGTCAGTGACCTCCTGAATCAAGGAACTACTGGCTGACAATATTGAGTTTTAACACAGGTGGCCAACCCAGGATAGTTTACTTTGCATGAAGAGTAGTAGGTAGGTGGCTCTGTAAGACTGTCAAGGGATCAGTAACATTCCAGTGTTGGATTAGGGCTGCCAGATGTCAGTGGCCTTATCTTTTTGTTTGCAACTTTCACAGATGTGGTCAAAGTCACACAAAGGCTAATACCAAAGGAATATGAGCCATTTTTTGGTTTCAGATACAGTACCAATTTAGTAAAATAAGTCAGCTTTCAGTAAGAAGCTTTCTATTATCTGGGCATGAAATAAATATTTAACTTACAAATTTTATTTGCAAGTTAAACCACTATCACAGGAAAGGGAAATACCCAAGTCGTTCAGTCTCCGTTGTCTGTGGGTTCTAAAAATGCACAAGCTAGATGGAATCTTTTAAATACATTTTCAAAAAGTCATGCAATGACACCAATACCAGGTGGACACATCTTATTGCCACTTCATCAGAGGGCATACCACAAAAACCAAACCAGGACTCAGCACCAAGGGAATGAATGTGACATGAAAGTTCAAGTTTTCTTATTTTGAAGAGTCCTTCAAAGATGAATGGATGCGAACTTGTTCCTGACCCAAGGGCATTTTTCAAAGTTTCTCTGATCATTCACAAGGATTTAGAAGAGCAAGCACTGTAAACATTTATAAGCCTGGGCTTGGTTACCTAGAAATGTATCTAGAACATATTCTTTCATTCAGTTTGAAATCTGAGTCATCTGGCAGGAAAAATCACAGAATTTTATGAACAGGACACAGTGCTTTAAGAACTCAGATGTCTGATTTTAGATGTGCAAAGCAATGGAAATTACAGACGAACTATATTTGGCAATACAGACCGAGGACAAATTCTATTCATTGATAATGCAATTGCAATAGAAATTTGAAAAGACTTGTGATCCAGTGTTTAAAGAAGAATAATCAATCACTTAGAAAATCTACTTCAAATCTTCCAAATCAATGAGGGTTTACTTTATATTCAACCTCTTTGAAGTTTAGAGCATTGTAACTTTTGACCAACTGTACCTTATAATTTACTACTCAAGCCTACCCATCCCGCCAGAGATGATGTTCCATTGATACATCTTTCTGCAGCAGATTTTTGGAAAGCAGAGGGCTTCTTAGAAACAATGCACATGAGAGGTCTACAACCCAGACGTGGCAAGAATTTATCTCAAATATCAAATGTCAATTGGAATGGTCACATCCTAATGAGGCAACAGAGCCTTTGGCAAAACAGCTCCCTTAAATTGATTGCAAAGTTAACAGGGTGACTTTCGGCAAATTGAGGAGTCCAAACATTAAGCTAGGATTACAAACTGGCGTTGAGAAGAAAAAGTCTATCTGGATACATCTGATAGGAATTTAAGCAAATAACTAGTTCTCAGCAGTATCAATTATCTAACAGTGAATTTTCCTCAGGATCATCTTTAAAAGTAAGATTCTTCTTAAAGTGACATATTTGTAACATAGATGACTTTCCCTATAAGATCTCTCTCTTCCCTGGTAACTGAGGCCTGCAATTCCATAATTAGACACTTCCATCTTTTGTTATTTACATGCAACACAGGGGAGGGGCCCCTAGCTTAATTAGACATTGTAATTCCATCTCTAGAGCTTTGCTGGAAACACTTTGATGGCTGGAACCTTGTCCTTTCCTTCTTCTTCGGTATTCCCTGTAGTACCTTATCCTGTGCCAGGCACTTGATATCATAGAATCATTGAGCTCCAGGGAACTTGACAGATCCCTGGGCTCCATCTTCCAATCACATTGACAAAAAGGTGAAGCTGGGGCTCGAAAGAGAATTAACACTTGTCCAGAGTGACTCAGCCAGCTAGTAACAAAACTGGGATCAGACATGTGGAGCCCACGGATACAGAAATTCACTCCCCAAGCATTTACACCGCATTTGAGCTCTGCTGTGTGCTTGGCATCGTACCAGAAGCTGAGGACATGGGGTGAGGACTACACATATCCTATAGAAGCTTGGACTCCAAGTTAGCTGACTAGATTCATTAGCCAATGATTACAGCAAATCTCCCTAAGAGCAATTATGGAATTGAGTCCTTAATTAACCCCTCCTGAATCAATCTAAGGCAGTTTAGTAACTGAGACATAGAAATAATTTTATAAGAAGGTTTCACCTAAAAAGATGTACTGGATCTTAGATTCCACAGGCAGGTTTTTAGCTGAAATTCCAGCAAGTTGAAGTTAACTTTACTAATTATTATTTTTTTGCATACATAGAATATGAAGACAGAACTCACATGTTTTAGTCATATACTCAGAATTAAAGTTGTGTTTATTCATTTAGTTAGTCAATATATGAGTTAGGTGTATATGAAAAGAATGTAGGGAGAATTGTTGATTTCATTAGTCCTGCTGTTGAGGTCTAACGGTTAATATTAACAATGGCTAAGCTATTAACTTTTCTAAAGGATCAATTTGTACATTGTCATGGATGGTGGTGAATCTCATTCAAGTGAGAAACCTTACTCTCTTCAATTTTTCATGAATTCTCTTGGATAATTAGTTTCAAGAGATAGCACCTTATCATCTTTTAGTCCTCCTGGGAATATCCATGTGACAAGGACACTAATCACGAAATTCAGTAGGGAAGTAGTATTAACATGAAATATTCAACATGCCGTCTTTGCTTCATGGGAGTTCCCAGGCTCCCTAGGTTTTTGGGTGTCCATTCACCTACCTGCTTGTGATAACCATCAGTGACTGCTGTTTGGTGTCTAGTCTTGGGTTTTCCTAATATCTCACAACTCCATGGATGGCTCTGCCTGATCTGTGTGCACTCATTTTCATCTGGTTTATATGTGCCTTTACCCAAATGTACTGGACTTATCAGATTTTAGAAAGGGGCAAGAAATGCTGTCCTTGGGTTGTGATCTGTCACAAGAGTGGCCCTTTGCTTATTCTTCTCCATGTAGACATCATGGGCCACAGGTTCTTTTTTCACTCTGGACCACTATATGAATGCTGACTGATTTTTGAGGAGCTGAGTGAGCAGAGAGGACATTGGATGCATTTATTAAAAGGCAGGCCCTGTGTGTGTGTGTGTGTGTGTGTGTGTGTGTGTGTGTGTTGTTGTTGTTGTTGTTGTTGTTGTTGTTATGGTATAATTTTTCTTCTCTATTTTCTTCCTTTGGCCAAAAAAAAAAAAAAAAAAATCGTTGGCTATCTCTACAGAGTTATTCCAGTTTCAAGATACATTCATCCCTTTACCCTCTTTCCACATCGTGCCATATGTCTACATTATGCTCTTGATATGCATAAAAGGTCAAGGCAGGGAAGAACTCCTGGACTCAGCCCCTCCCCACCCATGCTGTGAGCTCTGTGCCTTCCATCTGTGTGGGAACACTCCCCAGAGGTCTGATGAAGCATTGGAGAAATTTCAAGAAAAAATATGATATTTTTATGAATAGTCATATTTTTAAAGATTTTAACAGGAAAACAATACCTCAGACATGAGGAACTCAGTGAAAATGTGATAAATGAACCAATGGTAAACTTCCAAGCGTGCCTGGAGGACAGAGGGGGAGACTCCTTATGGAAGTAGGATATTGGATGGAGTGTGGGCCTTCCTTGTTCTACATAATGATGGCAGGCATCTGAAATGATCCTGGGTCATCTCCAGATGGATAAGCCTGCTTCCTGGGCATCTTAGAGCAAACGGGTACTTCCGGCTCCCAGGGGTGAGCAGTTGTGGTTATTTAATCAAGATCACCCATAGCACTCACTAGAATAAAGTTTTACTTAGTGGCTACAGAGACACATTAAAAAAACAGAGCCAGTCCCACCAGCAATTTCCTTGGTTTTTACCTTATGGTAGTGACTGTTATCATTCATTTGTTCTTTTCCTCTGCCATCATGGAACGTCTTGGAATGCTGCTTTCTACCAGGTACTGGGGCTATAGCCATGGAGAAGTCAAAACTCCCATTTCCCATTTTTGTTCTCAAATTATTACAGTTTTCATTGTTCTAGAATGTGACTTTTAACTTTCTCAAATGATTTTTTTTGTTGTTCTTGTGTCACCTGAGCCTTATGTAAACTCAGAAGAAAATAGAGGCTTAGAAAAGGTGAAAGAATTTGAGGCAGGCACACAGCTAGTCAGTAGAACAGCTGGGTCCCATTTTATGATGTGAAGAACTATGTGCAGCTTCTATTAGCGAGTTGTATTTTCCTTTCAAAGTGAGGCCTGATGCCATAGCTCATCAACAGGGCAGCCATCTTTACCTTGATCGTTTCTGGGCCAAGTACTCTGAACACTAAGTGTGCTTTCACTAATAGCCACTATGCTCAATTTTCCATTGGGATCTGGCAGCCACATAGGAAAAAGGATGTACTATCTTTCTGTTCCTATTATACTAAATCTCATCCTAGCTAGTTCCTCATTTAAAACAAATACTTTTGTTATTTCCAAACAATATTCAAGTACCAAAAAAACATAGGTTTGCTGCTTAATTGATTGTGGAAAATAGTACAGGGTACAGACAAACCAAGAAATAGCTTACGGTCAGATTTGGTTCTCGTTCTAAAACTCGGCTCCAACTCTTACTAACTTATGTGATTTGGAGCAAGCTCTGTAAGCTTTCTGAGCCTCAGTTCCCACATCTCTAAAGTAGGAATCATCACACACAGCTTGTTGGGAGAATTATTTGAATGTAAGCTCCGTCAAAGAAGGCTATCATTTGTTTTGTTAACAACAGAATCATGTGAAGAACAGAGTAAGATAAACATTTGCTGAATAAAGGATTAAAGAAAATGTCTGTAGTGGATCTACACAGTGCCAAGCCTATCACCCACAGTGAATAATCTACATTTAACCTAATTTCCCCCTTTCTGCTTTCCCTTCTATTTATTCAGAGGGTTGGGCTCCATGATATGTGCAAAAATAAATGTTTAGTGGATATAATTTGAAAGGAAAGAAGAATTTTTTACAGACCCACATGCCAGGAAAACCCTTCGCCCACGTGCAAAAGGGGCCGTGAAGATGACTGAATTGATCTGAGTTGATGGCAGTATACCACCCATCCTTTAGCATAGAGTACACCATTGATCAGCCACACCACAGCTGTCAAGAAGGAAGGGAGGAAAAAAGACATCGCCAGGGATGAGCCAAGGCCTGGAAGCCCTGGTGTGACTCTCTTCTCCTTGAAAATTCCCTCTCTTCTCCTTAAAAATTCCCTCTGAGTATAATAACAGGTTCTCCAGGCCCTTCGGGGCTCCCGGGGAAGGCACTTCAACCCAAAATACCATCTGTGATCTGTTTTCCATTGCAGAGAATAAAAGGTCTGATGTTAGAGGCTTCACTCCATGGGAAACTACTACAGCAAATTGAATTTTTGAAAATTAAATCCAATTTAAAATGCATTAAAGACTATTTAAAGCAATCTTCTGGTGAGTCCTTGGTTATGTGAGGAATCTTTCTGGGAAGAGAAAAAAGCAACCCTGATGTATCTGTTGTACAAATATGGATTCACACCAATAGAACTTTCTTAAAACAAGTTGTGAGGGCCTCAGTGACAAAGGGGCAAGGGCCTGAACCAATCCTGGCACTTCTTCCGAGGAACTTTCCTCATTCATCTCTCTGCTCAGAATCCCTGCAAGATCTCTCATCACAGTACAGAGGGTGGCTTCTGTGCACCAGAGAGATCAGACTGCCATTTAAGTTAAAGAACCCCAAGCAGAGGGAGACCTGCTTTGAAAAGAGCCACTGCAATATGACCATTGAAGCTATGACACTGAACCCCATAGAAAATGGTATTCTGGAAGTCACAAACCCATCATGATCGGAAAGGGAAGCCAGAAAGCTCCTCTCAACTTTGAAATGTGCATGAGATATGTGTGGATGGTGACAGTATTAGCAACATGAGCTTGGCAGTAAGATGGATCTGGGTGTTTACAAGTCCTGTGACCTCGGACAAGTTATTTAATTTTTGAGTCTCAGTTTCTTCATCCACACAATGGAGATATATTATCTCCCTGTAGAGTTGTTGTGAAAATTAAATGAGCTAATGTAAGTCCAGCACCCTACTGCCAAGTTTGTTGTTATATTATTATTATAATATGGCTAATTTAGATGGGAATGAACAAAAAATATAGAGACTGCTTTAAGGTCATCTGGTTATTCAAAAACACTGTAATCATCATTTCATACTAATTAATTACATTTTAAGGAGAGTGTGTAATTCTTTTCATCCAAGAATTAAGTGTTCTATATACATTGGGGCTACTCTGTCCTGAACCAACTGCTGAATCTTGGCTTCTTTCCTTCCATCAAAACACACCTGTTCTGGGTCTCATTCTTTTATAAAGTTCGTTCTCAAATGAGTGACAATTGGATAAACTGATGCTATTTGTGTCAGACCTTCCAGGTGACATAATACAGCTCAGTTTAGCATTTAATTCTAGAATTTCAGTGCCACTCCACTCTCCAGTCTAAGGTAGCAATGTACCAGAGCAAAGGATTAGGCCCTAATTAGAAACAGGTTGTAAATATTATATGAAGACCCTTGTGTTTCTGCCTGATTCAAGTTACAGTGACTTCCAATCATGCATTTTATCTTTTGGCATGCATACATAGGTGCCCAATAAATGTTACCTTTGGTGATAATAAAACAAAAGCCAAACTTTCAAAAGCTGGAATATCCAAAAGACCATTGTCTGCATTCTTGGCAGCAGCCAGAGAGCCAGTTTTCCCAAGTCAGCAGCCTCTGAGGAGGCTGGCGAGGGGCCAATTCCCAGGGTTGGCGCATTCCTGGGGCCTGGCAAGAGGCCACTGGGACCCTGTTTCCTCTTTCCTTCTCTTTATATAGTGGAAAAATTTTCCCATTTCGACCCCTCTGAGTCTTTTCTCCCCCATCGAAGTAAAGGGAGGGAGTCAGATGAGAAACGTTCCCCAGTCCCTTCCCAAAACTCATCTCCCACTGCTCTGAATTGGCAGAGTTCAAAGCAATCGAAGGCAGAAGACAAACAAAGGAGGGTTCTTCAGCCCAGTTCTCCAGCCTGATTCTATCAGGAGCACTGAACCTGGAGCAAAGAGACCCCGCAGGACCTTGGGCACAGGGAGTCATTGTACATTTGCTTGGGAGACTACAGGCACTTCTGGAAGATTTTGGAATAAAATTACCTGTTATAAATAGACATTGGCTGGGTTTCAGGAGTGAGAGCAGAAGGCCAAAAGTTCCAGAAAAAATATAATGCTCCATATAAGAAAGTCTGGCGTACAGTTCATGAATAGGGAACTACTGAGCCGTCGGCCTCAGAGGAAAGGAATCCAAGGTCTGGTCAGATATGACCTGCAGTCAGCACCTGGGTGAACATTTCTGGCTGATATCATGGATATGTTATTCCATTTTTTAAACAGCATATATGTATATATGTAAACCATACATTTTAAAAAGTCTTTTCTGAACGTCTGTTTCCATATGCAGACAAAGAAAGCTACCATCTGGAGTGGCCATGTCAGCGGGCTCTGCATGTTTTCAACGTAGAGGAGACTGCACGCCAAGCGCTGTGCTGCATGTGCTGTTTGTGTTGTGAGTTGGGTTCCACTTAACAAGCCTTTGAGTAAGAGATTATCTGCCTGAGCCCGTGAGTTCAAGACCGGCCTGGGCAACTTGGCGAGACCTTGTCTCTACAATAAATCAAAAATTAGCTGGGTGTGGTAGCACATGCCTGTAGTTCTGGCTACTTAGAAGGCTGAGGCGGAAGGATCGCCAGAGTCCAGAAGGTCAACGCTGGAGTGGTCGTGAGCGTGTCACTGCACTCCAGCCTGGAGTGAGACTGCAATTCACAAAAAAGAAAAAAGAGAGGATCACCTCTACTTACAGATGAAAACATGGAGGCTCAGAGAACATAGGCGACATAGCCAAGCTCACACAGGTAGTAGGTGGCAGGTTGGGATTCGAATCCACTTCAGGCTGAATCTCCAGCCAACCCATGTTCTTCCCATTACATGACAGGGTATCCGTTTCCACTATGCCCTTTAAAATGAGTGCTTTGCACACAGAAAGCTCTTAATACATCTTTCTTCCTAAGGCTGCAGCTGCTGCTCTAATTTTTTATTAAGTTGAAGTTTAGTGGGTAGGAGATGCACCACTCCCATCATAACAATGCCTTTCATTTGCACAAGGTCCTAAAGTTTCCAGAACTCTTGTTCTTTATTTCACATAACCGTCATGACAACCCCAGCATTGAGGCCACACAGATTCAGAGAGTATAGGAAACTTACTGAAGGTCACACATCTACTGATCCATTCCATTCAAATTCCATTCTAAGGATTTAGGGTTCTAATGCAGGGATCAATTCGCTAGACCATGTTCCTGGTACCCCAGCACCACACAACATGCACACAGCCCTGCAGTGGGGGTTTTAATCAGAGAAGACCATGTCACTAGTTACATGGAACTTGTTCTGAGGGTGTCACACCATATTGTCTGGTCAAACCAAACAGACAAATCCAAGGGAATGGACTGTGAAACAACACCAGAAACTCATTTCAGATAATATTTTACAAATAGGCCAGTCTGACTAGGGATAATGTTTTTTCTGCACAGAAATGAGAGAAGAGAGGGACTGAGGTAGCTGTGCGTGGTCATTTTATAGAGCAAATGTGCTGGATATATTCTGCTGTCTTCTTTCTTTTAGTTTCCAACTGGGTTCAGCCAAAAGAGGCACTTGCGGGGGTACAGGAGAGTGTGAGGGGAGTGAGGGGGAGTGTTTGTGTCCTGATCCCCTTGCTGCTGAGCCAACACTGATTGGCCATATCCCCCCACCTAAGGTGGCATTTCCTCCCAGGTAGCTTACTCCCTACAGCCTCATGGTTCTTCAGCCACTTTCTAGGCCCAGTAGTAAGAGCTCCCCACTATTTCTAGCCTCAGGGAGCTGCACTATTATCTTGTTGAGTTTCCTACACCTGCCACCCCTTTGTAAAGAGGCCCTTTAGTAAACTTTCCTCCATTACTTGACTTGAGTGTGTCCTGTGTCTCTTTCCAGGACCTCAAAGCAGTAAACCATATTTCTGATCCAGTTTAGTGGACAAAACTATGGGAAGTTATTCTGATCCTCCTAAGAGAATGAGAAATGCTACTAACTACTTTAGACCAGGCTCTCTCTTTCCCTTACTTTCTCTTTGCTGTACTTCTCCAAACAGGAATTAGGTCAGATGCTCTGCCTCTGGGACCTGCTACACTTGGCCCAGGAGATCTCCAAACAGCAACCCACCATTCCCGCCAGTCTAGCTGAGATTCCTCTCCAGGAGGAAGAGACAACAGCACTGGCCTCATCCCATTCTATCTAGTGGTGCCATCAGAGACTTCACTCTTAGCATGTGTGCACCCACTCTGGATCACTGCCAGCCTCATGGTCACTCTATCTCCAAAGATGGCAGGCCTCTGACAACAGCTTATCCTCACAAAAGGGCCAATAGCCCCTGAACCTACTTATCTGCTGGCTCTGACAGATGGATCCCAGAATTTACCAGAGCAAATGATTTTATTTCCCTCAACACAGCTATGTGCATGAGAGCAGTCAACGAATTAATTGTATTAGGAAACCTACCAAGCTGAAGACAACAGCTTACAACTAAGAACCAAAAAGGTGCTGAAAGACAGAAGGCAAGCAAACCTCAGAAGCATCTTCGGAAATGGACAATTATGGTCTATTAAGCCTAGTTCAGAAACTGAAATTTATGTGGAGGAAACATCTGGAACTGCTTGGAATGTAAGGGAACCAGGAGGAACCATGGTTTGGGCTCACAGAGTGCAGCTCAGAAAAAAGGGATTCCATGTTCGGAGAGAATTGCAAAATTAGTACATGAAAGGGACAGAATGGAGGCAGTGCATCTGGTGTTAAGTGAAGCGTTTGAACACAATGGCTCCTGGATTTGCTCTTGAAATATTAATTGCAATTGGGCTGGAGATGAGGGCTGTGTGAAAACTGGCAGAAAGATCATAAATACTGGCCAAGCTGAGCCATGGCAATGGAACAGGGTGATGCAACATGAAGTAATGAGAAAGGCTGCCCCATTCATGGCCGTGAACCCTGTGGATGTTTAATAAATATTAATTGATGATAATGAACTACAGTGCTGGGTGGTAAATTAGGGTGAGGCAGTTAGGCTGCTGAAATACAACTCATATATGTGCAGTTGGTGCAACATATGCTGATAAATGAATGAGATGGAACAAAATGAAAATGATTTAGCTGTGTGGTGCATTTTGCCTTGCACCAGGCAGTAGGTGTAAGAGAACGTGAATAACAGAGTCAGGCAGGGTGGCTGGAGGGGACAAGAGGAAAGGTAGGACGATAATTCAGCATTACAGTAGCTCTTGTTTAGGGTCTTGGCAGTTTCTCAAGTATGAGCCAGGCACCTTAGAGTCATACCCTATTCTTTTAAGACACTGTGGTTTTTTTCAATAAACATCTGCTTCAGGGAACTCAGGGACACCATGGATTAAATTTAGACCAATTTCTTGGAGGGAGATATGAAAGTCCTCCTCCTTGGGGAAGCCCTCCCTGATCAATATAGCCAGAAGAGCAACTTCCTCTTTCTAAACCCCATCAGTTTTACTGTTTGCACCACTGTATACCTCCTGGTATGATGATGTGTGTATATGTGACTAGACTCCTTAAAGATTTGTAAAGCAGAAGTCATGCTTTGCATTTCTTAGCACTCATTTCACGGTGCTTCCAACCCAGTAGGCGCTCAAGTCCTGTGCTGATCAATGAGACACTCGAGAAAGGAAAACAGGCACATATCAGAGAGAACACCAGATGCCTATTAGGTTTGAGGACCAGCTTCTAAGGGGATCGATGAAAACTCTACCTCTTGTTATGGACAAAGCACTAGAGAGTCTGCCACAGGAACAATCCTTAGCTGCCAGAGGATGATGCAGAAAAGTCAGTTGCCATGGAAACTTGTATGATCTGATGATTCCCATTGTTGAAAGACGGTGAGACACCAGGAGCATGACAAGCAGATTTTGGAGCCCTAAGAAAGCATGAAACATGCCAAGCAAATGTCTTTCCTCATTTGTACTTATTTCTGCTGTAGAAGCAGTATCATTTCATCATCTGTCAATAATGCAGCATTTGCAAAGGACTTTCAAAATTTGTCTGCTTCCTATTTTGACTTAGTGATCTTGGAGACCCCTAGGGTGTAGAGAACTATGGCTGATGCTGGCAGACAACACTCAGTGCAGCAGTGGGATACAGGTAATGGAGGTAGATGTTGCCCGAGCCCCTGCTCCATGAGCCTGGCAAGGGAAGCCATCCATGGGCAGGTGCTATGAGCAGCCCTAAGGGCAGGTGAAGCTATCTCACCATTCTTTGGTCACAGATACCTGAGATAATCTGATTATACCTATGGACTTTACCCCAGGAAAACATACAAATGCATACAACATAAAATCTAATATAAAATATTTCAGAGAATTCAAAGACCTGGGAGTCTTTTCATACATTTCCCCTATTAAGCATCTTAGCACTCAAGAGGGTCCAGGATATCATGTTAAGAATCTCTGATGGGGGCAACCCCCTCAGGTTCCCTCCCACTGTGAGAAATTTTCTGTCCTCTCAATAAATCTTGCTTTCAGAAAAAAAAAAAAAAAAAAGAATCTCTGATGTAAAACAACAACAACAAAAATTTACAAACACACTAGAATCATCCTTGGGCAAACCTGAAAGTAGTGTGTCATTTTGTCTCTCCAATCTCTCCAAGCAGCACCCAGGGCCTTCTGCATGTGATCCCCCCTTTTCCTATATCAGGTATTCCCTGTCAGTCTGTACTTAGCTCATGAGCAGCTGCTCAATGCTAAGGTCATTCACTCATTCATCATTTCACTGAGTGTTTCTATGTGTCAGACCTTAGGGATACAACTTTGAATATGACATGACCCACATCCTCCAGAAGCTCACAGTTGGGATTTGTCAGGGGTGACTTTTCTTTCTAGAGACACTGGGCTACGTCTCAAGACAGTTTTGCTTGTCATAACTGGGAAAGAAGTGCTAATGGCATCCAATGGGTAGAGGCCAGGTGTCCTGCTAGACATTCCACAATACTCAGGACAGCCCCCATGACAAAAAATGATCAGACAAAGAGTGAATCCAAAATGTCAATAGTGTCGAGGTTGAGAAATCCTGCTCTAGAGTAGACAGGCCTGTGACAACATGGTAAGTGCAGTGATAAAGACCAGAAGCAGGAATTATGGCAGCTCAAGAGAGGGCATGTTTATAAGAACTCTGGAAGATGTGCTTCCTACGGCAGCCTGCCTTATTTTTAGCAATAACAGGAAGGACAGAAGGAGGGCAAAACGGCCATTCGGAGTGAGCGATAACCACAATGATGGCAGATCTTCCTTCAGGTAATATTGGAGGGGACATCACTAACTGCAAGTGGTGGGCAGACAAATGGCATTTCTTTGGGGCTCTTCTCATGGGAAATGCTGCTGGATCGCTCCCCACCTCCATCAGTCAGTGGCCTAGCAAAAGAATGTGCAGCCATTTGGTAGGACAATCACTCAAGTCATAAACCCTATTACACACTGGGGACAGCTATACGTTGAATGCACCCCATCACTCTCCAGCTCCTCCTTGTACACGTGGACACCACAATCAGTTCTTATGTGGATAAAAACATAAAATTATATATATATATAAATCATTATAAACTTCAGTCTCTACTAAAGTTGTTTCTAATACCTGGTTAATTAGATAAATCACAAGATCAGAAAGCAGACCTAGAGCCATGTTCCTTATAATTTACCACCCCATCCCACCCCGGCCCCTTGGCAATTATTTTGCTGAAACCAAGCCCGGCCTCCCTCATCAGTGGGTACAGATATGGCAGATATGCTAATACACATGTCTAGCCCTGTTGAGGCAGCTGGGGCTCTTTAAGAGTGGGAAGCCCCATGAAGGAGCTCGAAGTCATTAGCATAAAAGAGTTTTCTGCTTCAGAGCTGCTGATGGTGTGGAGGCAGTGTAGTCTGCAGGTAGCCAGACTGGAGTTGAAATCCTAGCTCTATCACTTACCAGTTCTATAGCCTTGAGGAAGTTGAGTTACTTGTTAAGCCTCAGATTTCTCGTTTGTAAAATAGAGATAATTAGAGTTCCTACCTTAAAGGGTTGCTGTTAAGTATTAGGTGACAGTTTCCATATAAAGCATGGGGGAGCCTTTATTAAGCCTCAGTAAATTTCAGCTACTATTACTAAGGGAAGGAAGCCATCCTGGTCTAGACTCAATGCATGATTCACTGACTGAACATGCTGACCTGTCTGCTAAAGTGGCTTTGATGTTCACCGCTGTCATCCCCACTGCTGATATGCTCTGTGCCCACTGCTTGGACCCATTCTACTCTGTCTGTATTCAGACTCTGTCCTCAGCATCAACGTCACTACAAATGTCCATCCTCCTGCCCAGCACTGTTCTTGTTGGGTGTTTATTTTGTCCCTCTTTTCTGAGATCCCTTCAAGACTCCTAGCAAGTAGCTTCTGTGGGTGGTGTCCATGTGGCTCAGCCTCCCCTGTCATCTGCTAGCCCATCTGCCCCCAAATCCATCCATGGCCCCCAGAGATCTGCATTGCTGGAGGGCAGGTGGGCAGGGTACTTCTCCAGTATATTCTGGATCAGTCACAATGGGCTGAGGTAGGCCAGTAGGCAGATTTACTGAGTAAATATTTGTCTAAGAATCTGACACTTCTGTAACTCCATCAGTGCCCACTCTCGGGGGGCACAGACAAAGATTCACCATGACCCTTTAGAAAGTTTGCTATTCCAGGCCAAAGCTGGTCTAGTCTCCACTCATGGCTTTTCATTCTAGAAACGGCCTTGGCTAGATCCTCAGACGTCACCATACCTTCTGACATATGGCTCCTGTCCATGGTCTCTGTTCTCAGCACACCTAGGAGATAGCTGAGATAATAGCCCGCTTAGAGGAAAGGAAGCAGTTGGGGGAATAAAAAGCTCCCCCTCATGCTCTGACCCTTTTCCATTTGATGCTTCTTTGGGAAACCTCAAAGCCACCTTGATATCAGAGAACAAAGGTCAGGCTTTCCAGAAGACAAGTTGGCATGTTCCCAGTGGCCAGAGGCACTGAATAAGCAGTACTTTACACATGCTTCCATAGATGTGGTCAAGGAGAACTGGGATTTTAGGAGCTGGAAACCTTCTATAGGAACCTGGTGTTTTGTGTTCCGCAAAGAACCCTTATGGAGAAGTGGGGTCTAGCCAGAGTGCCATGAGAGTCAAGAAAACTCTAGAAAGCTCTAGCCATGCCTGAAGTGATACAAAATAAAGATTTTTTGCCCTATATACTGGTGAAAAAGTAACACTAACAATATCTCTATTTTTCATTTAGAAAAAGTATCAGGGAGGTTGGGCATACTCTGTCAATATTTTCTAAACACTTAGAAAATATTTTCTGAAATATTTTCCTGTCACCCTGTATCTTGCCATTGTAGTATATAAACCTTTGCATAACAGCTTTAACCTGTTCCTCCTCCTGCTTTGGCATATTGCATATACTGAGGACAAACACAAATTACTACTCAGAAAGACAGTATTCAGGAAAAGTAAACCTGAACTTCCAAATTTCTCATTTCTCTTATGTGTTCAGATATCCTTTAGAGCCCAGTCTGCTGCCTGTCTTTGTAAATAAAGTGTTTTTTTTTTCTTTTTTTTGTTTTAAAGATGTGGGGTACAATTCAGGGTTAGGTATATAAATGTTCATTATGCAGGTACCCTTATTAATAAGGTATGCCTCTCCCTCCTCTGGCAATTTCCCTCAATTACCAGTCCCACCCCCCCACCCCCCACCCTGCCATTTCCCCCCTACCCCCCACCCCCCCCTCCCCCTACGACGACCCCCGTTCAACGCCCGCCCCCCCGCGCCACCCCCGCGCCCCCCCCCCCT